>JAJEJO010001607.1:219147-275932 GCA_020662805.1 Glaucomys volans | reverse complement strand
TCTATTCTGTCTTATCAGTCTGTATGCTTTCTTTTTTTCTAAATGTTTTTTATTAATGAATTATAGTTATACATGATAATGGAGTTCATGTTGGCATAATCATATGTTCATGTAATATCATTTACTCCATTTCAATCCACAGTACCTCCTCTCCCCTGCCCCTCTTCCCTCTTCCTGTTCCTCTTCCTCTACTCCACTGGTCTTCCTTCTACTTATTTATTATTCTTCAAATTGGTGCTTTATTGATATACATACAGGTGGAATTCACTGTGTTATATTCATATGTGTACATAGCATAATTTGGTCAATTTCATTCTGAAATTCATCCTTTTTACCACTTAGTACCAAGCTGTTTGCTTACCATAACTTTGTGATCTGTATTGAAGTCAGATAGAGTTGTGTAGTCTATTACTGTGGTAAAGCAGACTATTACTGCACATGCATTTATTTCTTCCCACGTGTAAAACATTTTATTTCATAGGTGAACATAGGTGTCAAGGAAAGTAATATGATATGGCTAGCAGTCATGAGAAATCACCTGCTATCAATAAGCCCATGAGAGTTGAGCATCTTGTTCATGTTAATCATACAAATTGACAACAGGAAAGAAACTCAAGGCTGCCCTGAATAGAATTACTTATTATCCATCTCTTTTATTGGACAGGTGACATCTATCCATGTCCTCCTAGAAGTTTATTTTGCATTTCCTCTGTGCCTCGGTTTCCTCAGCACTATCTTATCCTAAAATGTTATTATGTGAAATACTACCTAAAGATAAATGCCATTCTCAACAGCCTCAAATAATTTTTCAGAGCCCCATAAAAACTCTTTCAAAAAGAATATCCACAGGGAAAGCAATAAGACTTTTCCAAGGCTGATTCAACCATTTTTGAGATAAACAAGAGGAGAGTTTTCTAGTTTTTTTTTTCTTATGAATTTCATACACATTGAAAGAATGAAAATCATTTTATATTTCTGATTTGACTAGAAGATATCCTTCTGATTTTGCTTGTGGTAAGTAATGTTCAAATCCACTAAAGTATTCTTATAAAGAATCTTTGAAATAGAAGGAAATTGGAAAAATTTTCTTAACGACAAAGTCGTCTATAATACTTAGTTTTATCTTTTCTCGAACCAGACTCCCTATTTCCATTTGATACTGCTCCTTAAAAAATTATACTTTACATGAAACAAATTCAATTAATTAAAGACAACTTTGGTGAATCATCATTAAAATCAATTGAAAAGAAGTCAGAAATTTGTCTATTTCATACATTACCTGCTTCATTACTTGTCTGTTTTTCTGTTTGTGGATCAGTTTAGTTTTTACATTAATTGATTCTTGCAAATAGGCTAACATTCCTATCTTTCTGAGAAGAAAATCAAACAATTTCTACAGTCGTACCCTCTAAAGTTGTATATTCACCATGATCCATTGAGATGTGACTGGATCCATTAGAACTTATATGTATAGGAATGTGTGTGCAGTTTTTGTACGTGTGTGTGTGTGTGTGTGAGTGTGTGAGTGTGTGTGTCATTTTGGGGGTCAAACTCATGGCCTTTCACAGGCCAGGCAAACAATGCAGCACTAATCTATATCCTAGCCCCCTACATACCACTACTGATCAGCGTATAGAAACTGGTGGTCACCTGCTCCTGGTAGGTCACTAATTGATGCCAAATTATGTGTACCCCTGATTGGCAAATGCATGACAGCTTCAAATTCCTGTGCTCAAATGATCCACCTGCCTTAGCCTCCTGAATAGCTGGGTTCACACTACCATGCTAACTTAGAACTTATATTTTATTATTTAAAATTATCAGTATAAGGGCTGGGGATATAGCTCAGTTGGTAGAGTGCTTGCCTTGCAAGCCCAAGGTCCTGGGTTTAATCCCCAGCACTGCAAAAAAGAAAAAAAAAATCAGTGTATGCTTAACATCATGCAGAATATATAAATTCTATAACTTTTATAGGTATGTAAGCAAATATATTCTATAATCATATAGAATTTCAGAATAATTGTATTATATATTTATATAGTATATACACACAGAAAAAGAGAACATGTATACTATGATTTTACATATATAGACTATTTATTGTAGAGCTATATGGTCCAATAAGGTAACCATTAGCTGTAGATACTGTTGAGCACTTTAAATGTAGCTAGTGTGACACATCAAAATAACAATATTTTGCATGTATTTAGTTAAGTTAAATATACTAGTAGAATTAATTCCATTTGTTCATTTTCTTTAAAAAATATTTAGTAGATAATTTAAAAGTACATATTTGGTTCACATTGCATTTCTATTGGAAAGAGCTTTTCCAAAGAAAGATACTTTATAACATATAATATACACAATATGGAATGATTTTGAAAACTTTTATGAATAGACTTACATGAGCAAATTACTATAGTGCAAGGTCCTCTCTAATCTCTGATTTTTCATTCTGCAATTTTAGTTACCCATAGTCAACTTCAGTCCAAAAATAGTAAATGAAAAATATCAGAGATAACCTGTAAGCTACAAATTTTGCCCCACTTTTAGTAGTTTGATGAAATCTTGTGAGGTCTGCCCTGTCTCACCTGGATGTGAACTATTACTTTGTCCAGTGTATCTAAACCGTACCTGTGCTTCCTTCCTGTTAGTCACTTAGTTACTAGATCCATGGTCATGGTAAGGCAGTGCTTGTGTTCATGTTACCCCTTTTTTACTTAGTAATAACCCCAAAGTTCAAGAGTAGTGATGCTAGCAAATGAGATATGAAAAGAGAATCCCTGAAGTGTTTCCTTTTTTGACTTAAGAATAAAAAATAATCATATGCTGAAGTTGCTAAGATCTAGGGTAAGAATGAATCTTATGTTTGTAAAATTGTGAAAAGGGAGAAGAAATAAATGGTAATTTTGCTGTTGTACCTCATATTGCAGAAGTGTTAACTAAAATGGAAAAGGCATTAAATCTGTGTATGTATGTATAGGAAAAAGCATGGTTTATACAGGGTTTGGTACTATCTGTGATTTTAGGCATCCACTGGGGACCTTGTAATGTATATCCTGCAGATAATGGGAGACTACTGTTTTGTGAAACATTTTTATGAAACATTTTATTTAAAATATCAAATAAAAGCAATACACTTATAGGGAATCTATCAATTAATTTGTTTTTATGTTTATTTTACTGGATATGCTGTGTTCTATATAAACTCCCATTTTGGAGAATTGCCCTCTCTGACCCTTTAAGCTCTATAAGTATGATTTGATGGAAACTTTCCAGTTAATTTTCCTCTAGACGTGAATGATTAAAATGTATAAAAACTAAATTGCCCAGAATATTTCTGAATTAAACTGAGTCAGAATCATTATATTCTAGGGTCAGCAATAGTAGTCAAGAAGTTTAAGAGTATAAAGTGCTATGTATTCTATCCTATGGACAATGACAGACATCTGTAAGACAATAGTGCACAATGATAGAAGCAGAAAAAAAATAAGTAGAAGATGAGTTTTCTACATGATTCTTGGGGCTTTTTCCATTTTCCACTCATTAAGTTAGATAAGATTTCCCAGAATCTTTAAGACACATTTTAAGTTTCTGTCACTTTAAATAAAGCTTTTAATTAATGCATTTATCAGGAGCACAGAATACCATTCCTTTATTAATATTTCATCACTTAGGTGATTAGATATTATAAGAATTAAGTTTAGGGATGGGGATATAGCTCAGTTCTTAGAGTGCCTGCCTGTCACACACAAGGCCCTGGGTTCAATCCCCAGCATGCAAAAATATAAATAAATAAATAAAATAAAGTTTAATATATTTCCTTAATTGCAGAAGAACAGGTCCCAGAAATATAATTTTAATCTCTTTAAAGATTTTTTTCTCATTTATATAAAAATACGGTTGGATTAGAAAAAAGAAATATAAATTATAGGTAAATATGAATAAATAAATAAAAATCACAAGATATTTCATCGTTCTAAAGAAACTTTATCAACAGGTTACTTTATTTTATGCCTGAACTATATAAGTTTGCAACCCACATTTCTAGTTATTTTTTCAAAACTTATAAACACTGGTCATTCAATTTTCCATTCAGTATCATAAGTATTTTATCATTTCATTAACATTTTATCCAAGCATGCTTTTTAAACAACCATTTAATTCCATAGAATTGATATATAATATTTTATTTACCAATCTTACAAGGTCATTAAGATTTTTTCTGCTTTTCCACTTGTATAAATGCCAATTAAATTAATAAATATCATCATCTAATGAATTTTTTTACTGCATCTCTGGATCTTTCTATAGGGTAGAGACAGTAAAGATACATTATGGCTCCAAAAAGTAGGACCATTTTAACCTACTGACTTATGTTGCTAATCTCCTTATGGAAAATGCTGTAGCAAATTCATGTTCTCAACAGTAGTGTTTGGGTACCCATCTTGCTGAAATTTCATCTGTATGGAATCTGACATTTTAAAAATTGTCTAAATAAAACTTTATATATTTTATCCATAAATATATGGTTAAAAAATTGATATCAGCAATAGTACAAATATTTAAATTTTAAAATAAAATATAAAATAAACTGCTTAGAACATAATGTATTTACAAAATGAAATAACATTGATATTTCAGAAAATATATTCAAAATGAAAACTCAGAAAATCTGATAATGATAAACTATAAATATAACAATGATATTGAAATGAATGTACTTCAAACTGTAGAGATATTTATAAAGAATTTGAGAATGATAGGCAAACTTAAATATCAAATATAAGTATACCTAAGAAGTTGAGAATTACATTATCAGAAAAAATACATAAAAGATGGAAAAAAGAGCTTAGAGAAGAAAATGAGCATTCAATGACAGTTTTGAAATGTTGGTAGTAGATCAAGAGGTCCTTGATGGAAGGAGGTGGGATTTCCAAAATTGGCAATAAACCAAATACTAATAACTATATAGATAAAAGAAAAAACAAGCAGGTTTCTTTGGGATCCCTTCTTTGCCAAATTTCTTTGATAATTGCCTTAAACTTTTCTTTGCTTTTGTAAACACATTTAAAGGGAATTCTCCAAGGTTATAGAGGTGACAGATAATAGGTGAAGTAACAGGAATCCACAAAGAGTAAATGGAAGGGTTAGCTTCATAGGCAAGTGCTCTCTTGAGCAGCAGATTTCATTATTTGAAAACCGACTTGTCTATTTTTCTCCTTTGATGTCTTGTTAGAGAAAGTTTTATACGCTATTTGAGGTATTGCTTCTCTTCCAAAAATTTCAAACTTTGCTGATGCAGAGAAAATTCCTCAAGGCTAATAAGTTAATCCTTTATCATGTGTAATTTCATATATATTCAAACTGTGATCATGTTTCAAAATGCGCCTTTAAACACTTCTTTAATAATAGCTGAAGTCTTAAGATTTTAAGGTAGGTCAATTATAAGGGATGTGATGGTTGAATTTCATTAAAAGGTAGAAAACTTTAATCTTGCAAGTTTAAGAAACACTTCCTTTTTGCATATAAGGAAGGGTTTGGGGAGTTTAAAATGTGTGAAAATACATACAGCAATTTGATTTAAGAGGAAATTTCTAACTAAATTTTATGGTAAGTATGTGTTGGTAGATACAAGCTCTCAAGGGTTAATGGTCAGTTAAAGCTTCGGCCTAGATTCCTCAAAAGCAGTTCTGAGGATGTTTTGTATGCAGGTAATTCTTTATGGGATTAGGATATCACAGAGCAGGAATGACAGAGAGAGGAACACAACTTGACCTTCCAAGGAGACAAAAAGTTGTGTGTGAGAACTCTGAAGAGAGAACATACATCTAATAGCACCTTCTAAGCACTGATCAAGCATGGCCCAATGGGCAATAGTAACTAACTCATATTTCTAGGCTCCAAGTTCATGAATGCTCCTGGGTTCCCATGAGCATCCCACTCTGCAGGGTTAGAGCAGCCATTGGATAGGAAGTGAAAGGTGTACATTTTGTGTCTGTGTTGGGCTGCTCATAGTTACACCTGGGTGAAGCTGGTTGAAGTCTCCACAGGCCTGATTACCATAGCTAGAGTAAAAGACTGGGAGGATTTGGAATTGCACACGGAGGAGGTATGTATAGTCCAACCCTTAAAGCATTCGGATCTATTCACATTCTCTGTCAAATTCACAGGATTATTTAACCAAAGTAGCATTCTTTGTAGCGTCACTTATCCTGAGGACATAATAGACATTAATTATTTACCTTTTCCAGTACTCATTTATACCTTTACCTTGCTCTCAGCCAGAATTTCAACATTTTTAGATTGCTTGCTTAGTGAAATGATGTATACTTTTATCCCTGAAGGGTTGAAAGTTTTAATTGAATTGTTCTAATGTACCATGACTGTTGTAATTGCTTGGTCACAGTTATTAGTGGGCACAAAAGCATCAAGAGATGCTCTCATGAATTACTGGTTTTCTAGACATATTCCTCACTGTCTCATGTATTGGCAGTCCTAACTCTTTATAGTTGTCATGGTCAATACAGCCCTAGTATTTTTTTTTCTGTTGGTTCTAACTTGAAGATCCCCAAATAATAGTCATAGCTTTAAGTTCAGTGAAAACCCTACTATATTCCCTGGTGAAGGGCCCTTTCTCCTTTTCCAAAACCAGGACCTCTAATCTGACAGAATCTAATGTTGTAGAAACAGGTAGCACCAATTCTCCAAATATGTTAATGGAATTATTAAATATAAAGGTTGATTTCATTACAATCTCTTTAATTAGAGTAACCTGTGTATTCTAGTTCTTGTGACATAGAATTAGCTTTGAGTTTTGGTGTAGTCCATAAACTTATCCTGGAATAAAGGACACCAACTCCATATTATCCCACGCCTCCGCTGGTGACTTCTCTGAGTCTTTAGCAAGATACAGCATGTTTCTATTAGGTTGGATGCTCTTGGGAGTCAAAGTTGATTATGAAATTGGTTATTGTTATTTTCCCAGTGTTGTAATCTTTTACTATAAATGGGTCCTTTGTGTTTACATACTACTGTATAACATGCAATGTTAATGGGTGATAGAGCCAGAAGGGGTATTTTTGGGAGGAAAAGCAATCTATATTTCAGAATGGGCCTTGAGTCTGGTAAGGATTCATTATTTACCTTCCAAGATATTAAATGTCAGATGTAGTCAAAGTGCCAGAACTGTCTCCTGCTGTATCAAAGTCCCAGTGCTATTTCTGTTGCTGGTAAGGTTGTGATTCAGTAGCAGCAGCAGCAGTATGATTGGCCTTGGAGGTAGGGAGCCTATGCTTTCATCCATGTCTTATTTCTCTAGAGTTGGTGCTGAGGAGAAAGGCTGATTGATATTCCTAAGACAAGTAGTCCTACCCATTCTAATGTTTAATGTTTCCTCTGCATTTGATATTTTCTTGTGGGTCTTACTGTGAAACATGAAAATCTGCATACATTTAAGTGACTACCACTGCTGCTCACAGCTCTGCTACTGGAAGGTTTTCACCATTGTCATTTCAACCCACTCCAGAAAGGGCATACAATACAGAAAAATTCATTTTCTGGGAGGACCAATAACAACCCATCTATAAACTAGATACAAGGATTTCCCTTCTTGGTTATTGAGTTCTAGGACACCCCTCCAAAATGCCAAGTCCATGTTTGTGTTAGCTGAAATGGGATCTGGGATTTTTCACTTGTGCTTTATTTGCAAAGTCTGGGTATGCTCTGGCACTATCCTGGGTCTATCATTTTTGTTACACAATTGATTGCTGTCTGCTGTGGGACACCATGTGAAGCTCCAATAAGCAGTCACCTAGTATCCCCTGTACAGGTCTTCAGTCTCTATTACAGTCCATTAGCAATGGGAGCTATTTTTAGGACTAGTAGTTCTATGATACAGAAAGCATGGTCTTGCTTCTCTATCCTTGGTTTTCACAATCCCCCTTCTATTGAAATTTACCAGAGATCCCACAAGTCTTATCTGCCACAGATACTTCTAGAATCTGCTTGAAGTTTGCACTTGGTTTTGAATTTAGCAGGACCTTCTCTTGCTCTGGGTACTATTCAAAACTGTCAGCCTCATAAGTCACTTAATAAACAGATCAAAATAGTACTTTCATCATATATCAAAAAGAAAAAAAACACCAAGTGATGCGCTTCTTAGTCATAGAGGTGCATAGTTCAGCAACCTTTTCTTATGTTAAACACAATGTCTTGGTGTCCTCCTTACCACTGGACACCTACAAACTTCAAAATAGGGGATGCCCTTAAATCCTCGTGGCATATTATCCTTCACCTTCTAGCAATTCTGTCTTCCTTACTGCTCTCTAGGTCTGATTAACAATTTTTGTACATTTTAATGGACATATACTGTTGTCCTGCAGAATAACAAGATGATCACATTTCCTTTGAACCATATAATTCACTGAAGGCAGACAATAGAACAATCAAGACGATCTGGAGGAAAGACAGTGAGTGCATACTGCTGTGTCTTGAATGTAAAGAAAATTTTCTATCTTTTTACTGATAAGGATTGAGCAGAATGTTTCCAGCAGATCAATAGTCACATTCAAAATAGCAGAGGTTACGTTAATATATTTAAATAAAGAACTGTCAGCATAGAAGCAGTGTGAACAAGACTACCACTTGATTAAACTTACAATGGTCCATTTTCATTTTCTACAATCTGTCTGGTTTTACAGAGACAAAATAGGAGAATCAAAAAAGGATATGATAGGAACCACCAATTCTTCATATTTTAAGTTTCTGAGGATAGCAATATTGTCTAAAATTCCTCCTGGATTGCAATATTGCATCTTCTTTATAATCTCAGCTGAGCTCTGTGGCAGGTTAAAGTGTTTCCATTTACCCTTCCTACTACACCATAGGTCAGAGAATTAATGTGAGGGTATGCCAGTTGCTCTATACATCTGTTCAATTATGTATTTAGAGACTGGAGAGGTTATTACTGAATTTTTCAGTACAAACTTTTGACCACTGTGATGTGGATTTGAGGAAAAATATCTTTATTCCCTGATCTTTGTAAATCCCCTAACAAACCAGAGGACCTATGATGGGTTTTAAATCCTCTGATATCAGTGAATTGCAATAGCTCAGATACTACAGGGTCACGGGTATCTTCAGGAAATTATTAAGAAGAGGCTTATCATACATGCTTGTGGAGACCCTTCCTTAAGGGAATCTTTGTTATGAGATTTACTTGGTTTCCCTTAGAATTTATATGCTGAAATCTTAACCTCTAGTATCATAGAATGTGACTATATTTGGAAATACGCTCTCTTCTTTTTCTTTTTTTTTATCCTCTTCCTCTCCTCTCCTTTATTCTCTTCTCTTCTCCTCTCTGGCAGTGCTGGGTATCAAACCCAGGATATTGGTCATGCTATATAAGCAGCCTACCACTGAGGCACATCCCTAGCCTAGACATAGGATATTTAAAGAGGTAACTAAGTTTAAGCAATGTTAATAAGGTGATCCCTAACCCAATATGAGTGGTATGCTCATAAGAAAAGGAAATTTGGACATTGATAGATACAGCAATAAGACCATGTCAAGATATAGGGAGATGTTTATCTACCAGCCAAGAAGAAACTATCCCCACTGTACCTTGATCTCAAACATCTATCTACCAAAACTGAAAAAATAAATTATTGTGAAAGCACCCAGTGGGTGGTATTTTGCTATACCAGTTGTAGCAAACTAATATACTCTCCCACTAACTCATTCTGGGTATATAAATTGACTTAGATGTGAAAATTGGATGAGAGAGATTAATTTTGCAATGTAGCAATTCACAAAAGCTTCTGATTTTCATACCTTGATTTTTACAGTTTCTAAATTCATAGAGTAAAATAACATCATAATCCGCTACACATCTATGTTGCCTTTCAAAAATATCATTTTCTATTAGCCAAACATCACCATTAATCTTTGTGGATTAAGAAACTGTCTTTCTGACTGTACTCTGCTATTTAAGTGCTTTAGCTGGCCTCTGGTAGTCTAGAATTCTTTATTCCTATTGATTCTAGAGAGCCCAGTAGGAGGCACCTCCTAATGTCATTCCTGCCTACAGAGGACAGACCCAGTAGCTTTACAAGGATTCCAGTGCCTCTCTCACATGCAGATTCTTCACTGTCTTTGTGAGGATAAGTCCTCTGGGTCTTTCCTGAAAACAGGCAGTAGACTTACCCATCTCTCAGGGAAAATTTTTATTTTTATTTTCATTTCCCTAGTCTTCTAATCCCTTTCTCAATATCATCCTAAGGAAGTTTCATAGAACTTCCTTAGGGTCTAGAACCACCCTTGTGATGTATGAGGACCAGATCCAGGCATCCTTATGAGGATATTGAGCTCTAAGTCAATAATTCTCTCCCTAGTTAGGCTAATTTTGCCTTGTCTCCCCACTGACCACCATCCACAGTATTATCCTCAAGATCACTCACACTCACTGGATTGTATGGTACATATCAACTGTTACAATTCCTTCAGCACGTGAGAAATTCTATTTACCTGTTTGAGCTGTACAGTAATCTGAGGTTTTGTCCTAGAGGTACTGAGAAGTTTTGGGCATTGTGATGCGATAGCATCATCTGGCTAGGCATCTGCACTAGTCTCTGTATTTAGGGATGAGAAGACTACATTTTTCTATTAAGAAGAAAAAAAGCTGCTTTCATGCTCTGAAAAAGTGCAGGGACATCTGAGGGTTCAAGGTTCTTAAAATTTTCTATCAAAAAAATTTCTGCTTCATTTTCTCCAAGTCAGACTTTTTCTTGGTGGGGCTCCGCTTTGATTAACAGCTCTGTCAAGGTCATATATTCAATCCTTTTACAACTCTACCTACCACCTTCCCTGTAAAATTGTGGGCCTGATTTTCAGTAGCATACATTCTAAGACTGTAGGTGATGCCGATCTTCTTAATTATTAGAGTTCCTCTTTCTTTTTATGAATGCCTTAAGGCCATAGGCCACTCTGAGCTTGTCCTTCCTCTTGCCATCTTTTTTTCTCCCTCCCTTCCTTTTGTCCTTCCTTCCTTCCTTCCTTTTGGTTTCCAAAGCAATCAGTCAAAGGCAGCTAAGTTCATTTCTGTAAGGTGGCATCATGTGAAATGTTGTTCAGGTAGACATAAAAACCAATATTAACTTTATAACTACCCCATTTCTAATGCACCAAAGTTGAGATTTTTATGAATTCTGGTGCTTTTATAGGCCATGGTCCTATCACACATACCACCAGCTCTACCTAGAGTTTGATCTGGCTTCCAAATCCCATTCTGAAGATTTGTTATGTAAAGCCAATTCAAGCAATGATTGTTTTAGCTTGGATATGGAGAAAGCAGAGTCTGAGACAAAGGATTACCTGCAGAGAATAGGAATAAGGGATGGGAGAGTAAAACAGGGAAGGACCGAAAGCTAAAATAAGAATGCATTATTAAGCTGATAATCAGTATGAGGAACTGCAGTCGGATCTCGCCTCACTTTATGAAGTGTTTTATGAAATTTGTCTTAGAAGGAAATGCCTGGGGGATGAAAGGAGGAAGCATTTGTCCTTTAGCTTTCATCTTGCATTGCTTTAAGAGAGCTCCTGGGCATTAACTCTTTTACACTTCCAGTTTGGTCATGCTTAAGTGCTGAGCAGGTAGCTGCACACATCACACACCACAGCCTTGCAAAAATTCTGAAGGCAAGAGATATGAAACGATGACCTGAAGCTGCATCTACTGAGTTATCCAAGCTAAGTGATAAGATGGGTCACTGGGCAGCAGCTGGAATAAGTAAGTGGGTCAGGAGCTCTTAAAGTGGGGTACGATAAATCTCTGACTTGTTAAACAAGTGACTTAAATAGCAAATTTTCCATATTCAAATGTTTGTTTATTTTAACTCTTTTTCTTATCAGGAACTCAAGCAATTGGACTTTTGACTAGAGTATATTTTTAGACCTTCACTATAAATAATAAAATTGATAAGAATAAGGAATTACACAACTTTTCTGTGTGGACATCATGTCACTGAATTCTCTGTTGTATATGTATGTATGTATATTATAATTCTTTTCCTTCCAATTTCTGCCATTGTATTTACTTACTCATCATTGTATTTATCAATGATTTTTATCTAGTGTATATTATTCAACAGAGTGTTGCTGACAACGATAAGTTATGTTGTACTATTTTGTTCGTAAATATTTGCTGGCATTGGACCAAAACTCTTACCTAATATACAGAAGGAGCTAACAGCTGGGGTTCCATTGGTTTCCTTTAGAAACATAAAATCAGTTTGAGTTAAGATGAAGTTTGGGCTTTGCTTTCCTTCATAGTGTAGGGGACTGGGCTTTCAAATGATCAAGTACAAAAGGGAAATTTCAAGGGATCTAAAGCAATGATGATGGCCTGTGTCTCACTGATTGTTGCTGCTGTTAATGTCTCTGGCACATTATAGGTGCTCAATAAGTGAATGTTCAGTAAAGCTTATTATTTTCATTTTCATGGCTTTGCTCTTCAGTTTTATAAAATCTTATGATCTCTCACCAGAATATCATTTTTACAGAACACAGATATACAATGAAACTGAGATTAGAGACATTCAACATCACTATTCTACCCATACTGTACAATAAAAGTACCCTCTTTTAGCTTTATTATTATCATATTATTTTCCAGGGCTTTCTCATCACCCATTTAATTCGGGTTAATTTTCCTTAAGCTAACTCCTTTTTCCTATGGTAATAGTTCTTAAAATTGTAAGTCCATTAATTTCCCCTCCTAACGGTGGCTTTAATTTGTCTTTGTTACTTGAAGCTAAAAGAATTATTTTGGATGTGGATTCATTTTTCTCTTGCTTTGCTTCTTTGGCCTGGTACAACATTATTGTCTACTACCATTTTTCTTACAGCTTTATTAGAGTTAAATTCACATCCAATAAACCATGCATACTTAAATTGCACACATTAAGTTTTACCATATGTATAAACCCATGAGATCATCACCATAATCAAGATAAAGAATGTATTCATCACTTCAAAAAGTTTTCTTATGCCTCTTTTTAATATTTCTTTCCTACCTCTGCTCCAAATCTTAGGCAACCACTAATTTGCTTTCTGTTACTCACATTCCTTCAAATTTCTTAGAATTTTATGTAAAATAGAATCCTGCATTCTGAGTTATTTTTGTTTTGCTTCTTTCATTCAGCATAATTATTTTGAGAATCATCCAAGTGACAGTATTTTATCAATACTCTGCTCCTTTTTTAATACTGAGTGATATTTAATTCTGTGAATGCACCACAATTTTCTTTTTATCCATTCACTTGTCAGTGTAGTGTTTATTTGGGCTGCTTCCTGCTTTCAGTTATTATAAATAAGGCTACCATTTATATTTATGTAATTCTTTGTGTGAATGTATACCTTGAGATTCTTTTGGGTATTATTAAAGGGTGGGATGACTGAGTTGTATAGTAATAAGGTATTTACCCTTTAAAAAAATCTCCTGAGTTCTTTCTTCAAATGATTCCCACCAGTGGGGTATATGAGATCCTGTCCTTCCACATTCTGACCAAAACTTCATATAGTCAGTGCTTTTGGTTTTACTCTTGTAACAGGCGTGTAGTGGTATTTCATGATGATTTACATTTTCATATTCCTAATGGTTAATGATATGAGCATATTTCATGCTCTTATTTTATGTCCATACAGCTTTTTTGTGTGTGAAACTCATAACTTTTGTCCATTTTCTTGAGGAGGATTTATTTCCTTATTATTAAATTTTGAGTATTCTTTCTATATTTAAGATACAAATTCTTTATCATCTATGTGATTTTCTGATATGTCATTGAGTCTGCACCTTGACTTTTCATTCTCTTAACAGTCTTTCAAAAGCCAGGCATTTGATGAAATTCAATTTATCAACTTTTTTTTTTTTATGGATCATGATTTTGGTTTATGTTTAAGAGTTCTTTACCTAATGCAAGTCACAAATGTGGTTTTTTCCCTATATTTACATCTCAAAGTTTTATAACAAGTTTTGTAGGTCAGTGATCAATTTTGATTGTTTTTTTGTTTGTTTGTTTGTTTGTTTTTTTTGTGGTGCTGGGGATTGAACCCAGGGTCTTGGGCTTGCGAGGCAGGCACTTTACCAACTGAGCTATATCCCCAGCCCCCTGATTGGTTTTTATATAGAGTGCATGAACTCCATTGTTTATTACATATATATTTCCAATTATTCCACACTGCTTATTCAAAAAATATTTTTCTCCAATGAGTCGCCTTTGTGCCTTTTCAAAATTAAGTTGTTCATTATATATGTAGGTCTATTTATAGAGTCTATATTCGGTTCCATAAAAATATTTATCTATCCATTTACCAATACTATGCTGTCGAATACAGTAGATTTAACAGGAAGTTTTAAAATCAGAAAATGTTAATCTTTTAACTTAGCTTTTTTTTTTTTTCAAAGTTATCTTGGATTTCCATTCCCTTTGAAATTCCATAGTGATTTTAGAATGTTTATTAGT
The DNA here is from genome assembly GCA_020662805.1 of Glaucomys volans. Classification (NCBI taxonomy): domain Eukaryota; kingdom Metazoa; phylum Chordata; class Mammalia; order Rodentia; family Sciuridae; genus Glaucomys; species Glaucomys volans. The sequence goes on along the minus strand of JAJEJO010001607.1, from coordinate 261,410 downwards.
TTAGATTAAAAAAATCTGTTGGAATTTTATTTTGATTGTGTTAATCTATAGATCATTCCTGAGGATGACAGCTTAAAAATATTACATCTTCCAAAAACAATACTGTGTATATTTCTCTGTATTTATTTAGGCCTTTTTAAATTTCTTTCAGCAATGCTTATAAACTGTCATCGTATACAGTCTTTGATAGCTTTTGCCAGATTTATCCTTAAATATTTCCATATTTTTCATGTAATTATAAATGGTATTGCTTTCAACATTTCAATTTTTTTGTTGCTAATGAGAGGGGGAAGGGGGCAGGGATATGAGAGATAGTGGAATGAGATAGACATCATTATACTATATGTATGATTGCATGAATGATGTGAATCCACATCATGTACAACCATAGGAACAAAAAGTTATATCCCATTTGTGTACAATGAATCAACATGCAGTCTTTAAATGTAAAAAATATTTAAAAAAATACAATTGAACTTGAATACACTGCTGCTAAACTCTCCTATTAGTTCTGATACTTACAGTATATTCATGAATAAATACAGTTTATTCATTCCTCTGCAATCTGAATTTCTCTTATTTCTTTTCTGTGCCTTATTTGACTCTCTGGATTATCTAGTACAATGTTGAAGAGACATGTGAAAACAGACATTGTTTTATTCCTGACCTCAAAGGGAAAGCATTTTTTTCTTTCACCATTAAGTATGATATTAGTTGTAGGCTTCTCAAAATTTTACATTTATGTTCCCTGGAGGGGTAAAGAGGTGCACTGATATTCTATTCATGCAGTTCTGGTTTTATTATCACAGTAATTCTGTCTTTTTAGAATAAATTAGTAAATGTACTCTCTTCTTAAATTTTCTGTTATAATTTTAAAGTAATGCCAAAATTCATTAGTGAAGTCAAATGGAAGATTTGTTTTTCAGAAAGTTTTTAACTATCAATTTAGTTTCTTTATTTCATACTGCTTTTAAAGTAAACTTTGGTGGATTGTGCCTTGTAGGAAAGACAGTAATGATAGCACATGACCTTCCTATGTTCATATATGAATATACAACCTGTGTAACTTCACATCATATGCAACCAAAGGAATGGGACCCTAATTAGAATAAGTTATACCCCATGTATGTATAATATGTCAAAATACACTCTACTGTCATGTATATCTAAAAAGAACAAATTTTTTGAAAAGATTTTGCCTAAATTGCCAAAAAAAAGTGGGATAAAGTTGTTCATTCTACTCCATTTTTATCTGTAGAATTTTTGGTGATGTTATTTTTGTCATTCTTGATCCTGGCAGTTTTATTATCTGTTTTTGTGATACAAAATCAATTCTTCCAATATTCTTAAATACAGTAGTTTCCTCTCCATTCATGGGAGATATGTTCCCACATTTCAGTGAATGCCTGTATTAGGGTTCTCTAGAGGAACAGAATCAACAGGAAGTATGATTATAAAAAGGGGATTTATTAGATTGGCTTACACGACCAGAAGCTGGATAGTCCACAATGGCCGTCTGCAGCTGGAGAGCTGGAAGAACCAGCAGTTGCATAGTCCAAGATGTGGATGCCCCAGAGCAAGAGGGATCAACAGTGCTACCCTAGTCCAAGACCAAGCCTTCTGGAAACTCCCTCTAGAATCACTGTCCGAGTCTGCTTTGGAAGAGTGAAGAAGCGAGAGTTCAAGATCCTTAGATGTCTGAATCAGCAATCAAGAACCCATTCAAGAAGAGTCCAACTTGCATCTGCATCTACTTCTTTGTTCTTTCCACTTTTATTCCATCCAAGCAACCATCTTATTGGGCGGAGCTGCCCACTCTTAGGGAGGATCTCCACTTCAGTTCACTATCCCACATTCCAATCATTCCTAGAAACACCCCCATTGTCACACCCAGAAGCCTCTTAATCATCAGCATCTCTTAATCCAATCAAGTTAACAATCAAATTAACTACTACACTGCTCAAAACCAAGGCTAATAATGAATCTTATATATTACTAAGTTGTTTCCCATTCATTTTTACCATTGATCTTAGTACTCTCAGCACACAGAATTTTTCCATTTCATTACTCAAGAACCTAATATGAATGGTTGAACTTGAGTAAATGAAATTTTTTCTATTGCACTGACTTTTGCTTTGATCTATATTAATTATCTTCTACTTTGGGTTTAATTTGCTCTTCAGTTTTTAATTTCTTTAAATGGCAGCTGAATTCCATAACTTGTCACCTTTATTCTTTGATAATTTAGGGATGTAGTACTATTATCTTTTCCTAAAAAGCTTCTGTATTGGCATCTAGCAAAACAGAGAAATAAAAAAATTGCAGCTACATTATTTCAAATAAGTCTAACCTGAAGACATTCCAATTTACAAAGCAAATTTGTTAGTGAGTACTGTTTTTTTTCTTTCTTTTTTTTTCTTTTTTCTTTTTTGCGGGGTTGGGGATTGAACCCAGGGCCTGGTGCTTGCAAGGCAAGCACTCTACCAACTGAACTATATCCCCAGCCCAGTACTGTTCTTTAATATAGGAAAATTCTGATTCTACACCCCATCTATTAAAGATTTCTAAACAATGACAATTATGTTAAACTTGGTTCCAAGTCAAAATATCGTTTCTTTTCATTTTCTTGGAGGAATTCAAAGACAGTAGAAAGAATCCAAAATAACTTTTCTATTTACATAATATATATACACCACAGTGAATCCCACCATCAAGTACAGCCACAAGACTAAAGTCCTAATCAGAATAAGATTATTCTGAATAACATTATATGCAAGTATAACTTTTTCAAAATGGACTGAACCATCACATATAGTGAAAATGAACCAATAAAAATACATTAAAAAGAATTTAAAAAATAACTGAACAACTTAGATCAACATGACTTTTGAAATCCTGACAATTATGTGATTCTGTAATTGACATTAGAAGTTCTTTGACCTTTATTCTGTATTCTTTCTCCCCTTACATACATTCCCCTGATTTCTTTTCCAGAGTTCAAATGATTTTAGAAAAGCTGGTATGTGAAGTATATGACCTAAATTAAGTCAATCGAGGCATTTCTTCCACCATGACCACATGATCTTTAAGCATGAGCCACTCAATTCTTTCTGGAATTACTAAAAAAAAAAAGAAAAAGGAAAGAAAATAATTCCCTTTCTATATGAATGTGTTCAGATATGTAGTGGAAACTTTTTAAATGCTTGTTTGTATAAGGAAATCCAGCCTAACAATGAAAAAGATAATGAGAATAGAGGAGACAGGAAATTTGCAACAAGACAATTGGATCTTTGATCCAACTGTATCTAAAGCCTATCATTCTTTGCAACTTTTGACATATTATGACTTAATAAAGAGTTTATGTTGCTTAAACTGGCTAAGTGTCTGCTGTTGTTTGTGCCTGATGCCTGAGAAACTGTTGCATTATAATTGATATAAACATCTTTTATTTTTTGGAAGTATATGCATGAAAAGAAGACTGTGTATATTTTGTGCAGTGAACAGAAGTGAACTTCAGCAGATACCTGGTATGCTGTGGACCATACATTAACTAAACCCTCAAACTTACTTATTATTCAGAGGTTGTCTTGTATCATATGTGCTGCAACTTCCACTGCAGAAACTGCAGACTAGATCCTTTCCCTTCCTGGTCCATGGCTGTAGTATGTGGAATAAAGGCCCCTCAAAGATATCAACTCCTACTGTCAGATATCCCTTAATGCCATCACAGATGTTTTTATGAGAGAGAAACAACAGGAGATTTAAAAGGCACCCAGAAATATGAGAAGCATCATGAATAAGGAGGTTGAGGTGGGAGAGAGGCTGCCTCAAACCAAGGAATGCTGATAACTTCAGGAGCTGGAAGAAGCAAGGAACAGAATTCCCCATAACTTCTGGAGGGAGTGCAGTCCTGGTCACATCTTGGCTTTGTATGTCTGAACTCCAGAACTATAAGAGAACACATTTCTATTGTTTTAAGTCACTTACTTGGTAGCAATTTGTTACAGCAAACAGACTCAAATAACTAACACAATGGTTTCTTGTACTCAGAAATGTGTCATGGACTTGATAAATTGAATACTTTGACCTAGGACTTTGATATTTAAAGACAAAGAAATAGCAAAAATTCATGGCTGGTAAATGGATGGAGTTAGAGAATATCATGCTAAGTGAATAAGCCAAACCCAAAAAACCAAAGGCTCAATGTTTTCTCTGATATGTGGATATTAATTCACAGTAAGTGGTGGCAGGTGTGGGGTGGCAGATAGGGAAGAAAGAATTACTTTATATTAGGTAGAGGAGAGTGAAGGAATGGGAAAGGGTATGGGGGTAGGAAGGATAGTAGAGTGAAACAGACATTATTACCTCATGAACATATATGATTGAATGACCGATGTGATCCTACAATATGTATAATCAGAAAAAATGAGATATACTCCATTTATGTATGATCTATCAAACTGTAGAAATGCATTCTACCATCATGCACAACTAATTAGAACAAGTGAAATTTAAAAATTAAACAAAATTCATGGAGGTAGATCAGAATGTACACTGTGGCTGCTGTAGCTTCAGGGGCTGGTGAAATGCCCTACAGATGCTTTCATGAACTGTCAGGTCGACAACCTGGCTACACTGCTTTGTTAGTTAGGCTTCATATTTGTACATATCAGAAGCCAACTTAGCTTGTCTTCTTTCTGAGTCTGTCTCTCTAGACACTAATAGATTTTGTGAAGCTTCATTTTATTTTTAGACAAATCTCATGAAACCATAGTTTGTTTTTATTAATTACAGTTAAAAGTTGGTAATTGATTCAGACAAGAAATTTCAAAATGTTCCGCAATTTTAAAAAGAGAAAAAAAAATGTTTTTTCTAGGACTCATATCTATTTTCTTCTTTTGAATAATAAACATACAAAAATGATTCAGTTAATAATTTCTCAGTACTTGTTGTCTATTACTTTTCTCAGAAACCCAAATTTAATAGAAACAACTCTTTAATCTTGCTACAACATATAACTCCCTCACCCTCCAATAAATAAAATCAACATCAGAGTTCCCATTGGAGTAATGTTTGAGTCCAATTGCTGGAAGGACCTGGCAACATATTTTACTCTTTAATATTCTTTTCTGCTCCAGTGATTTATCTTGCTCTTTAGTCCACTTCCTTCTGCACTCGGAAGACCAGTCCTGTGTTGTTGTGTGTTACCAAAAGAGCAGATTTTAGGTCACATTCTCAAATGACACCATTTCCTTTCATGTTCTCACATAGTCAAATATGTTTATTGAAGTTTAATATGCCTTAGGGAAGAAGTGAACTTTGCAGTGATTAATTGAAAAAGTTTCAGATTTACACAGGGCATTTTTCAAAGAATTTTATATATTCAAAGAATGTTTGGAGACTAAATAAACAAGATGAACATTTGCACTACTATAATCCAAACAATCTTGGACCTGATTTTCTGTTTAGTGTTTATCTTCTCTTAATCTATGTTTACATTATGCTATATGTATTAATCAAGATTCTCTAGGAAGATAGAGCCAAATAGGATGGATGGATAGATAGATAGATGATAGATAGATAGATAGATAGATGATAGATAGATAGATAGATAGATGGAAAGGGATGTATTAGGATTTATTAGGTCACGGATTCTCACAATTACAAAGGCTAAGAAGTTCCCCAACAGGCTGTCTGAAAGCTAAAGACCCTGGGATGAAGTAGCAGAGCTCAGACTGGACCCAATCCAAAGGCATGAAAACCAGCGATACTACTGATGTATTCTAGGAGTTAAAAAGCTGAAGGGCCTGAGTTCAGATGTGTAAGGGAAAGAGGAAAAGAGTGTATTCTAGCTCCAGAAGAGACAGACAATTTACCTTTCACTTCTTTTTGTTTTGTCTGGGCCTCCAGCAGATTGGATAGCATATAACCACACTGAGAGTGGATCTTCCTCACCAAGACCACCCAGACTCAGATGTAAATTTCCTCTGAAAATACCCTCACAGGTATATCCCAAAACAATGCACTGCCAGTTCTCCAGGTATTCCTTACTGAAGTCAAGTTGACACCCACAATTAGCCATCAAGCCATGGAAACAACCTATTCTCTGAAGGGAAATCAGTAAAAACATTTGATAATTATAAGCAAAATTACTGCTTTGTTAATACAATGTTTCTCATTTCTGTTTATAGTTTTATATAAAAATAACTTAGGGCCAAGTATTAGTTTGTCTCTCTTGCCAAATGGAATTGAATGAAAGGTAATTATTGTTTCTTATGCCCTTTATCTTTCTACTCTAGTGGGCTACACTTGAGTGATCAAAGTACATAGATATCCAGTAGAGTAAGTATGTGACAGTCTGGGACACTGAGGCCAAAAAATTGTACTCTTTGCATTCAGCTCTACAGTCCTCTCTGCAAGTGGATGAGTAGCCTTAGCGCTCATCAAGAGAAAAACATTACATGTCAAATGTCCTTAATATGCAGAATGGGTAAAAATTAACATTATCACTGTCTCCTTGTCAAAAGAGAAAAACCTGTCGCTCTGGTGTACTGGGCTGGAACCTTGTCAGTTATTACTTGATAATACCAAAGGTATCTCAAAGCAAAAATTCAATGCCATTGCTGTCTAGTGATAAGCTTTTTAATATAATTATGTCATTTAAATCTCAGTATGTCTTTTCTTAAAATTTTTAGGGTACATCAGGAGGACGGTACTTTTGAAAAAATTAAAATAGTAGAAATTTGACTAATTGTGTAGTCTATGTACATTTGCCTCTTCTGAGAAAGACAAGTTGATGAATCTCTTTAAGGCTATTCTAAAATGAGAACATGAACATAGTACAGATACATTATGAGGTCATATTTTGTATTTTTAAGGAAATTTTATTTTTTATAAATAATTGGGCTGAAAGGACCTTAAAGATCTAAAACAATTTTACCTTCATATTTTTCAGAATAAAAAGTTGAGTCAGAGTGTGGTGATATGCTGAAAGCCACAATTTATAGCAGAAGTGATGGATACTCGTGTGTCAGTCTTTGAAGACTTAGTTCTCTGCCTCATCTGTTTGTTACACTTCATACGGACATACAGCAGAATCCTTTAAGATACAAAATTTATTTAGTGCATATCGAGAACAACATATTTGCAAACATTGTGTTGGCCAGTTTTTTTTTTGAATAAGGACTGTGGACTAAATGACCCCCCAAATTCATATATCAAAACCTTAATTCCCAATATGCTGGTATTTAGAGATGGGAATTTTGAGAGATGGATAAGTCATGAGAATCCCTCTCTCCCTCTCTCTTTTTCTCTCTCTCTTTTTTGGTACCAAGGATTGAACCCAGGGGCACTTAACCACTGAGCCACATCCCCAACTCTTTTTTATATTTTATTAGAGACAAGATCTTGCTGAGTTGCTGAGGCTGGGTTTGAACTCACCATCCTCCTGCCTCAGCTTCCCAAGTGGCTGGGATTACAGGTGTGTGCCACTCCACCCAGCTGAGAGAGTCTGTTATGTTGGGATCAGTGCCTTCATAAGAAGAGACACAGGTAATTTATTTCTCCTCTCTCTGTCATGTGAGGATACAGCAGACCATGCCCACATCAAGCACTGGATACACTGGACCTGCTCGTACTTTCATTTCGGACTTCCATCGTCTTTGAAACTGATCTATAAATGCTTGCCATTATTGTTTGTTGTTTAATGTTTGCTATGGTGTCCTGTTACAGCTGCTGGAACTAAGATATTCACATCCAGTTAAAGTCAACAGAGTTTTATGGAAAGAGGGCTCTGGGAGTTAGTATTTTCCTAGCTGTAGCTAGTAACTTATCCTGGGACCTAGGGAAGTAAGTTACTTTGTTTTCACATTTCTTATTTGTCAGTCAAATTATGTGATTTATGAGGACTCTTGCTTCTTTCTTTCTTTCTTTCTTTCTTTCTTTCTTTCTTTCTTTCTTTCTTTCTTTCTTTCTTTCTTTCTTTCTTTCTTTGGTGTTGGAAGTACCCAGGGGTGCTTCACTACATGTGGTGCTTCACCACATCCCCAGCCATTTTTATTTTTATTTTTTTGTTTTGAGACAGCATCACCCTAAATTACCTAGGATCTCACTAAGTGGCTGAAGCTGACTTTGAACCTGTGATCTTCCTGCCTCTGCCTCCTGAATTGTGGGGATTACAATGGTACACCACTGTGCCTGGCCTCCTTAACTTTTTTTCTATAATGTAACTTCATATCATTATCTATATGCAAAATTCTCCATCATAGATGATTGAGAAGGAAGAATCTTTAGTGAATAACTCAGTTCTTTCTTTCATTACATTACAGTCAGAATCACCCATCAGTGCTGTGCTCACGTGTCACCTTCCTGACCAAGGCTTCTTTCTGTGACATTTCCCAGTCTGCCACAGCCAGGCAGGCATAGCTAGTCCTTCCTGTCACACTGGCATGCCAAAATTGTTACAGAGGGCTGTCAGTATTTATTAACTTTGAACTTTTTCTGAAGATGAATAAGTACATATTCCATAAACACATAGAGCTATACATACAACTGTATTTTAAGTACAACAAAGTACTATTGTGAATAAGGAAAAATATCTATTTGAAGGCACTAGGGTATTCACAGTAAATTTGTGTCTACCTTCTCAAATACTAGATTTATGTAACTTACTAAATGTATATGCTTAACAGTCATATGGATAGTTGATATATGGATAGTTTGATCTTAAGAGAAGTCCTCATAATAGAAAAGGGTTTGAAGCCTCAACTTTTCCTCATTGACTTTTGCTAAGAAATTGGAAGATAAGTGGTCTGGGTTAGGGATAATCAGACATGAATGAAGACACTTATGGTTGGTAGTGAGTGAATATTATCCTCATGAAAATGATCTTAGTTTTTATTAGAGGCTTGAAGTCTTTAGTAAGTCACAGTGTTATGACTTCCAGGTGTCGTGACAAGCTTCTGCAGAGTACGGTTTAGGGCAAGGGGATATTTGCACCCTATTCAATCACACCTGTTCTGGCTTTGGGCATTACTCCCTCTGCACACTCATTTTTGTCCTCAAGTTCCTTTGATTATTAGGAATCTTCATGCTTGAAAAGCCAGCTCTGCTACTCCTCCAGAGAGTGAGGGAGGGAAATGGCACATTTTGCAAATTTCAGTGCTTTTGAAAGGAATAATGAAAAGGAGGTGGTGCTGCTTCAGAAGGCAGCCTACAGATGGAACAAAAGGTTAACTCAAATTTCTGCTGAAAATAGAAAGTAAAAATAGTAATGACGATCTATACAAGAGCAGAAAACACAGCAAAGTGAAGTTATTCATTTAGAATCAGCAGCTTCTTTTAAAACATCCTCTGGTTGTTCAAAGGGTTTTATTTTACAAATTGGCATTCAGTAGGCACGTCTGACAACTGGTACATTGTGTCTCTTTTACCAATTGTCAGCAATAGTCTTCCTTTGGATCAACTGAGGAACTTCAATGTTCTGAGGTAGTTTCTTTGAGGACAAAAAAATCCAACTTTTTCTCCATGTTTGCATAAAAAGAATTCAAACCTTAACTTTGCACTCAGTGTCTTTTCTTTATTATATCTGTGGCTGCTTTCCACTTTCCCCATCACTAGAAATGTGAGTCTCCTTGCTTTTAGATACAGGTCTTTTGTCTATCTGATATCTCAACCCACACAAAAAGGCAGTCCAGTTTCACAAAGGTTGTATTATTGCTAAAAAGAAACTGCTTTTATTAGAGACTTCTGAGGAATGTACAAGTGGTACATGTATAAGAATGTGCCTGAAATACAGGAATCCCTCCTGAGCATTTCATATGTGTGACTTTGAATAGGAGCAGAGCAATCTGACAAGATTGACTTCAGTTACTTCTTGTCAAACCTGAACCCCAACTGCACTCTCTTGAATAGCTTCAGAACCTTTTGAATTAGAAAAAATCCTGTTAAGGAGAAAGATAGGGAGTGATACTTTCTCAAAGACGTACTGTGGCAAAAGAGAAATATTCAGCCTAATAATTAATAGTTGATCGTCTTTTCTCTGCTATAATTGGAATCTTTAAAACTATATTGAAAGTTCATTCTTTAGAGTGTGATGCCATTAATCTAATGGTGGGAATTTGGGCATACAGTGTACACACTGATAATGACGTGACTGGTTTAAAGCAATACTTAAATGTGCTGATTCTTTTCCAAAAAGTTCTATTTCTTTATTGTTAATACAATACCTTATTTAAAGATGCTTCTATTCTGGAACTCGTATGAACACATAATGCTTAAGTCTACAGAAGACCTGAATGTGAACACATTGTTTCACCTATGTGACAGCTGGTTCCAAGCTGGATAAATGAACATTATCATATTCTGATGACATAGGTATTAAAATCCCTATTATAGGTGATGAAATCGTTGCTCAGGAAGGCAATGCCTCTTGAAGAGGAACATTGTGGCAGATGCTGATAGTTTTCTATCAGAATATATCCCTGAATTTTTGGTGTGTCCATGACAATGAATGGACTATACTTCCCACCTTGCTTTATAACTAGGCTTTGGTCCATATGGTGAAAGCACACACATAGGATGCAGTTTCCAAGGAGTGTCCTCAAAGGAAAGAGATGTCACCTTCTTTGTTTCTTCTTTCTGCTTGCTCTAATGGGGTTCTGATGGTGGAAATTTGAACAGCAGTGTACACAGTGATGACGGCATGATAAAAGAATAAGCCAAAAAGATCTTACCTTTGATAAGTCACTTTCACATAAGCGAATAAATGTTTTATGAGTTTATGTCAGGTTATTTTTGAACAGTTATAGATTTTAATAGGAATTTACTCTCATACAACCTAAGGTAACCCAGGTATTTGTGATGGTGAAAACTACATGGTTTTATAGTAAAACCTGTAGATATTCATACTTTGTCTTGGATTTAGTCTGTTAGTTAAGGTTTCTTCAACACTGTCAAAGAACTGTTGTTTTACTGCATTTTTTATTATAGTAGATCACATTATGATATGGACTCATGTTTAAAATGCTTGAAGTACTAGGCTTTTATAGTACGTTTCAAGCATTAATTTTTATGTAAGTGGAATGGTTCACATTATAACACTTTATAGAGATGTGAATGGAGATATTAAAATCTTCTCCAAAGTCACTGAAACTTGTAAGAAAAATAGGGAGTTGGGATAAGAAATGGAACCGTTAGACTTGATTTCCTTTCCTATCATCAATCTGTCTTATTCACTTCCTTCCAATGGATTCTTTTAGTAAGACTCCTATTTCCTTCAAACAGCTGGTAGTAGTCTTATCTCCTAATGATATACACCACATTAAAAAATGCTACTAATCTAAAAATTCCACTTTGTGAAGATAAGCATATGGTTTAGAAGATGAAGAATGCTGACTATATGATTACATTCCTATCCACTTGTATAATACGTGATCATTAAGCCATTTGTCATTCTTTCTGTGGTCTTTCTTGAGTTTGGGTAAAGGGGAGATGAGGTGAGCAGAGAACGGACTAACTTTTACTCACACACAATGCTTCTGCCCTGATATTCTACATGTTCCTTCTCTTAAAGGTGATTATGATGAACTTTAATTACTTGCCAGCAAGTCAGGGAGTCATGCTTATCTCTGGGTTTTAAAAGACTCAAGTTCAGGGTTCCATCTTCCACTTTAAACTGTTTATTTTACCCTTAATATAACCTATGAGAAGGAATTAAAAGTGGTCTTCAATCCCAGCCTTGTCCCTTGTTAACCATGTAATGATGTGGCAAATTACTAAACTTCTCTATTAAAAGAATCTAGTAATAAAAATGTGGTCACAATAATTTCATAAGATAGTGCATGTAAACACCTTTGCCCAGAACCTGGAATACTGGGAAAGCTCAGGAATTTATTTGCTCACAAATGTATTTAATAAACAATACAAAATATATAAAATAGGTAAGAGAGGTACTTGGTAGGGTTACGACTTATTTGTAAATCCTGACTCCCTTTCCCCTTCCGTATATTTGACTTTTCATTCAAGAGTGAAAAAATTATAGGAATGGAAAACATCAGAGTAAAAGTAAATGAAGAAACACTAAGTCTATTCCACAGAAGCACAAACTTAATTTACAATTAAATTTAGCCAGCACAGAGATTTAAGATTACACAATTTTGATCTGCCATAATAGGGCAGAAGGAAACAACAGAATTTTCAAAAGGAATACGGTGCAAACTTATTTTCAAAACAAATTTATAAATTCATGTTCCTAAGTGATTAAAACATGTGAAGCATTTTGAATTTACACATTTTTCTCTGTCAAATGCCTGAAGAAAAACAAAATCTTTATAATATGGTTAGAGATAATTATTTCATTTACTTTTCTGAGAGTTCCAAGATTTTTCAAAAACAATAAACCTCAAGTAACTATTGTAAACTCGCAGGCGGCGGGTGGCCAAAGATGTAAGCTCACGGAAGCGGGTTCGGGACCACCAGTCAGACAAAAGTAGATGAATTAAATTTATTAGAGTTTGTGCTCCAGGTTGAGATCTCTGGCCCCCCAGGGTGAAAGTCAAGGTGGGAGAGCTGAAAGAAATCGCACATGGCTTTGGCTGCTCAGAGTCTTTATACCCAGGAAGGGGCTACGGGTCCTGCCCAGGAAAAGGTGGACCACGGTGGACGTCAGGGTCAGTAGGTCTGCCTCTGATTGGTTACTTCTGGCGCAGTGTGTTGCTAGATGTCATTGCTCCCTCCCCCTGCAGCCGCCCCAATCCCACCTAACCACTGTCCGTTACTAGTATAAGCTTTGAAATTTAAATTTGACTAGTTTAAATTTTGAAGATCAAAATTCATTGTTAAAATTAGTAGGGAACTTTCTGAAATTCAATTGATGAAGTTATTGAATTCAATCTTATTTTTCACAACAATATTGGACATTCTACTGATATTTATTGAGACGTTCCAGAACTTAGGCTCTTTAGAAAGCACTTCTTTTACAATAGTGAAGAGAAAGGAACATGATTTTTGTGTTTTGAGAACTTATACTGCAGAGAGAGAGAGACAGACATTTAATTACTAAGGTTGGGGCTCAGAAAACCATATCCCAAAGTGTGGCACTTGGACATGAGCTGGAGAAGTAGTCTTAGAATCAAGGTCTGCTATTATTTTGATACTTCTTTCAGGAAAAGACTTCATTTACGATTTCTTATATTTAATAGTTCTTATATTTAATAATATTGTTAACAATTGCAGATTAAATAAAGAGTAAGTGTATTCAGATGACAGAATAACTAGGCTGACTACCTTTTATTAATCAATTTAGCCATATGAACATCCAAACTGATTAGATAACTAGTGGTTCATATCATTCTCTATTGGAACTCTTAACATAATAGAAAAAACTGAACTCCAAGTTGTGGAATTGTCCTTCATTTCAGTCACCTGACATGCAAATCATACTAGGAGAGAGTTGCTCAGTTGTTCATTTTTAATGATTCTTCCATTATTCTATATCAGAACAAAATATTACTATGACTGTTTTCTCTGTTTTTTTTTCTTTTCTTTATTTTTTTTTTTTAGAAAAAGAAAAGCAAGAGCAATCTAATAAACATTGTACCTCCTACTTAAGATAATTTTTTATAGCTTTTCAAGTTTATATTATTTGGAATTAAAAATGAAACTGTGAATTTATTTTTCTTACCTTAGAAATATTCTTCCAAACATTCTCCAAAATGTTTGTTTATTTTTTACAAACTAACTTGCCTAGGAATTAACATATAAAAGGAAATGATCACATGCAAATACAAAAGGGATTATTGAGTTTATGTTATCACAGGGTTCAAGGGTTGAGATAAGCTGATGGATGGTATCTATCTGCTTCTACCTGGGCCATTGCAAACAGATACTTCCAAATGATCCTTGGGTGTCTATATTTTATCAGAATGATATCTGAAATATTTAAGAAAAAAACTTTTTGACTCCATTAGACACATATATCTTAAAAATTACTCTTTCAAATTGACTTCTAAGTTGCACAAATGACATTTCACACATTTAAAATAGTGCGCATTGATTTTTTTTGTTTTTTTTTGTTTTGTTTTCTCCTTTAAAAGTGCTATCTTTATAATTCTAATAAGAAATGAGAAGTAGATCAATTAGGAAATTCAGGAAAGTTCCAAGAAAAAAATAATTGAAATGTCAGTAAGTTTGAACTAGTCATGTAAATATTGTACCTTGGACAAAAATCATAGGCAGCATACAACTTTTTAAAAGACTTTTGAAAGAAAGTCTTTGAAATAATTTCTTCAGTAAAATTGAACAGCAAGGAAAGACAACTCAAGTCGTTCCCTTTTTATTGATGGTTTGCTCAACTACTCAGATAAGCATTCCAAGAAGTTCAAATATTCTTTTGTTTTCTGAGGTTAGTGAAGATCTTTCAGGGCATTGACCAAAAATAAACAAAACACACACACAAAAATGAAAATAAACAGTTATCTATATGTGATCCTTAACAATCTTCTACAATACTTATCTCTGGTTCTCTTTGAGCCTTTGTCTCTCTTTAAGTTTTTCCTGCTTTGTCTTAGTCTCCATCATTGACTTCAGTCTCACACCAATAATCCTTCTTCGTTTTGCTTTCTCTTAATCTATGTCTTCTCTCTCTCTTTTTCTCTCTCTTCCTATCCTATGCTTCTGTAGCAAGCTATACTAACACATCGTAATTCAGTGTCTTCCTGCACTGTGTGTAAATGTCATTACCCACATATTCATGAACAAATCTGGTATAATTGCTTCTCTTATTAGCAACAAGAGAAAGAAAGCTTTTGTATCACAAAATCTAGCTTTTGGGGGGAAGTCATTCAAATTAGTTTTGAAATAGTCCTCTTTTTCCTTTTCCAATATGTAAAATGGAAATTAGAGTTCCATGGGGAATGAATTTTTTATCTTATTTATTAAAAATACATAATGATATCTAATTACGTATTTCCTTGTGTATGTAATAAAGAAGTGAAAAATGAACATCAGATAGTTAATTATTATGATGCAGTTTAGAGTTTGGTCACTCTCTTTGATTTAACTTCCTTATTGCAAACCAAAGTCCCAAACATATGGGCAGTAAAACCATAGACCATTTTTCTCTTGCTCATATCATCAACCAGTTGACAAGCCATCAGGACAGATGGGATCACCCGATTTGCTGCATATGTTCTTCCTTCTCTACTCCAGCTCTCACTGTGACCTAGCCAGTCACAAGAGGATCTAAGAGCAATATGTAGTTTCGTTTCTGACTTAGAGTGGGCACTGGTATCTTCTGCTTGGATTCCGTTGGCCTGTGCTTAGTCACTAAGCCTGAAGAAGTTCCATTATGAAGCCAGGGGAACCTGCAGTTTCTGTCATAGTTCAAAAAATTTTAGTGGGGACAAATTATTTCATCAAAATATTCTCTACCCTTGAAATGTACTTAATTTTAAAATTTGGTTTATTTCAATTTTATTGTTGATCAGTTGGTGACATCCAAGAATTAAAATAATTGAACTTCAACCATGAGCTTTTTAGTGTACTATCAAATAGATATCATTATAGAGCATGTAGGAAATAATGGATGATTTAAATATATCTTCTGACATGATAAAAAGTTGGATCATGTCCTATTTCATTCAGTATTAATGAAAAAGTCCTTTCACTTGCTTTCAGGGTCTTACTAGGTCCTGACTTTTTAAATATTTCTATGCATTTCTTGTATTTCACTCAGCTCAGTGACACACCAGCCACCCTATCCTTGATTTTTTTTTCTCAAAGTGTCAGACACTTTCTCATCTCTGAGCTGTTGCTCTTGTTTTTTTTTTTTTTTTTGTTGTTGTTGTTGTCATTGTTGTTTTTGTGGTTTTTTTTGTTTGTTTGTTTTTTGGGGTTTTTTTGGTATTGGAGATTTATCCCAGGGGCACTCAACCACTGAGCCACATCCCCAGACTTTTTATTTTTTATTTTTTTTTTTGAGATAGGATCTAGCTAAGTTGCTTAGGACCTTGCTAAGTTGCTGAGGCTTGCTTTGAATTTGTGATCCTCCTGCCTTAGCCCCTAGAGTAGCTGGGATTATAGGCATGGGTCACAGTACCCAGCCAGACTTATTTCTAATGCAGAAAAAATTGTTCAAGGGATAGTTTTAATCATTAGCATCTTTCTGTATTTAAACATAAGCCATAGGCACTAGTTATTTTATAGAAATAATTCATGTGCTAAATTATGTCATGTAATATTCTTCAATAAATGTTATCTGAATGCCAATTAATACCTAACCAGTAGTTAAGCACTCAGATTAATGTTTCTACTTACCACATGAAGTGACTGGAAATCCCCATGGAGGTATTTGCAAACTTGTTGTAGGTACAGATGCACTGAGTTAGTCACACAGCAGAGTTAAATCTGAAGATGGCCTAAACAAGGTGTGGTTGGCAATTCCTCTTGTGCATAACTGTGCAGAATACTTCAAATTGATCATTAAGATCACAACAAATGATATTCCTGAGAAAGTGAATTTTCAGGTAACATAATAAAATTTGAACTTTATTTCACAGTTTAAGTGTTTAGAGAATGCATGTTTAAAACAACTTCACAAAATAAAAAGTGAAATTTTTAGATAGTTTTGATGACCGTGTAAGTTCCACAAAATTTGCATAAATGGAAGAGATCTATTGGACACCATCAAATGACATTTTAGAATATAGACTCTTAAAAAAATAGTGGTAAATTAGTGGGTAAAATGTGCTTGCACAGAGTATTTCTCACACTGAAAGGAGAGTGCTCTCTGGTAAGTTCTGTACTCATCCAACCTTCATGTAAAATGTGGCTTTTAATCTTTCAGAGACAGGCGGGGCTAACATTTCTGGTCTTATCATGCTATCTCAAGCTAATGGCAATAATAATATTAATAATAATCAGGATAATAAAAATTAGCATTCAATAAACATTTACTATACATCAGACATTGCATTAACCAATTCCAAAGCATAATTTAGTTTTCACATTAATGTTGGAAGATGAGATTGTTATATTCATTTGACAGATGAGAAAATGGGTCAAAAAATGAACAAATAATGGAGTGTGGGCTAAAACTCTAGTGTGTCTTATTCTAACTGACTTAGACATTTTAATAAAAATAGTTTTAAAACTGGTATTCTGTATGGTTTCCAGAATTCTCTCAATTTCTTACTTCACATTTCCATAGATGCTTGTTGGGTCAGCTATCATTCATATTTACATAAAGAGATGGCTCTAACCGTTCATATCTTTTTTTAAATCATTTCATATTTCCTAAGCTTGATTCAGGGATGATAAGCTTAAGAATCAAGATTAAATATCATTTAAGATACCATTTAATATATAGCTTTTATCATAAGCTCTGCTGAGATACCATTGGCCTGTTATGCTTGAAATGCTTATGTAACTTGTTACTTTGGTATTAGCATTTCTGAACATTTTGGACAAATCACATAAGCACTCTGTATCTAGTTTTATTCTCTGTGAAGTGTGTACAATATTACATTTCCCATTGCTATGTTGATAATGGAGTAAGAAAGTATAGTTCAAGGTCATGGCACAGTGCTGTGGAGAACCTGTGCCACGAAGGAAGGCATTTCGAGGTAGTCTTTTTCATCACAGGCACTCAGTGAACAGGACTCAATAAAATCAAGTGTTATTTACGAAGTGCAACATTTATAGGCACAGTGCTAGCCAATGGTACAATGTTAAATAAACTAGACTTTTCAGAATGTGAACAAATATGTAAAAATGTTAAATGTTGACCAGTGGGTAATGAGAGAGAGTGGTGGGCTAGGGGACTGCACAATTGGGCAAGGACTTGCTGGGAAAGGCCATGTTTATGATGGGACTCAATCAGTAGGAGCCAGGCAGAGGAAGAGTGTTTGTGTCAAAATGAATAATTTATGCCAAGGTTCTTATATGGTGATGTGTTTGGCAGCTTGAGGAGTTGAGAAGGCAGTGGCAAAATACAGGCACTGAATACCATAGATGGGAATGAAAAAAATATGTGAATGGATTTTGTGACCTGAAAGAATGGCTGGAGAACCACTGAATAAGAGCATAAAGGAGTCAAAAAGCAGTGGGAACATTAATGAAGTCAGACTTAAGAATCCTTATAATTTAGTTTCCAAATCATTTAAAATTGATACATAATAATTGTGCATGTTTATGTGGTACTGAAAAACAGGTGTGAGTGGTGGGAATATGGAATGATCCCATAAACTGGGCCCACTGTGCTGACCTCCACATGCTTTTGTTTCCAAGAAGCAATTTGCCTGCAGCCCTGCCTGGCTTAAGTGGACATGATCTGTCACATTCCTCAGCAAACTATCTGTTATCTGCAGGAGAAATGCAAGCCACAAATGCTAAAATACTAATGATAAGAACACAAGTTATCCTGAAGGGGAAGACCTTTGTGACCCTTTCACAAACCAGATCCTGGAACTCAGGGAGATAAGGATTATTGCCCCAAACACAAAATTTGTTAAGAACAGGTTCCAATTAGAACTGGTCAGCAAGGATCAAAGTGACCTAGAAGTAGGGCAGTGGGGACCTGAAAGTCTGATGTCACCCTGCTGTCAATTAAAAGTCAAGAGGTAGGCCTGGGCTGGACTCTGTGGAATCTTCTCTAGGACCCCAATAAAACTAGAGTCCAGGAGAAGCATGCTGCCCCTTTCCTCTCTAAGAGGACCCACTCTCTCCCTTGAGAGTTTCCCCTTTATCCCTTTTCCATCCCTTCTAATAAACTCATGTTACTCTGAGTGATATATCTGAAGTCTTTCAAACTTGATTACAAGAATCAGGGTTTGAAGTGTGTATTTGTGTCGGGGGGTCTTCGCACCGCCTCCCAGAAGGCCCCAGCCCCCTAATTGTACAATGTGCTGGTATGTGTTGTGTAATGATCACATGAAGATAGTTAGCATAGTTATCACCTTATTTCTCGTTTCTCGGTGGTGAGAATTTGAAATCCTATCTTTAGGTTATTTTGAAGTATGTTATTGTTAACTGCAGTCAACTCTATACAGTCCAGGACTTGTTCCCCTCATTTTCCATCCTCCCTTCCTCCTACCCTTCCTGTGGCTGGTAACCACTGGCTCATGTTTCATCAGCGGTTTTTAGATTTTGCATATGAATGAAGCCTCACTCTTCTTTTCCTGAGTGTTGCCCCTGGTGGGGTCACCAGCAGCTGGAGGGTATGCCTACAGGGATGCCAAGCCAGGTGCCAGCACTTTGCCCTCATCCTCTCAGCCCTTCCATGTCTCTTTTATTCCCAAGGAGCCCTGGGCAAACATTCTGTTCACATGCTAGCAAAGAAGAAAAAAAGAAACCAACTTTGTGAAGTGTTCTCTATCGGGACATGTTTCCCTGGAAGGCGGCTGCTGCTCGTCCAGCTTATCTTTTCTTGGCTTTGCAGCCCTACAAGGTTGCTTTGCTCAGTCAGTTTTGTTTTAAGTCTTTTAAAATGGATCAGTCAGGTCAATGGAAGGTCATATTTGCAGTCTTTGTTGTTTAAAGGTGAAAGGAAACATGCTGAGAGCTGGGGAAAAGCATTTTCAACTGTTTTGGACAATGCAATGACTTCCAGGAACTTGGAAAATTAAGGTAATTAGGCAGAGTAGAATGAAAGCCCCTAATGAAAAGCCCACAGATTTGACTCTTGTCATCCTTCTGACCTCCTCTAGTGAAATAATTTAAAATATTTGTTATTCTTTTTGCTTGGGTAATGAAGTACTATGACCCAGATATGTACTGTGCCTCCTTGTTTATTTTCTGACAGAGGTCAGGGTGTGAGTTCGGAGAGAGAGGGAGAGAGAGCATACTGGAATAAATGTGAAACATGGATGTAAATGTGTGTGTGTGCGTGTGTGTGTGTGTGTGTGTGTGTGTGTATACATTTTAAATTAAATTAAATTTAATTAATTTATTTTTTAATTTTTATTTTATTTTATTTTTGGTACAGGGGTTTGAACCCAGGGATAATTTACCACTGAACCACAACCCCAGCCCTTTTTATGTTTTATTGTGAGACGGTCTCGCTAAATTGCTGAAGGCTTTGCTCAGTTGGTGAGGCTGAATTTGCTATCCTCCTGTTTCAGCCTCCTGAGCTGCTGAGATTACAGGTGTGTGCCACCATGCCCAGATGAAAATTGGGGATACAAAAACAGATCAAGCACCTCAACAGATTACAGATGTGGTGTTCCATTTCCTAAGAGACTAGCAGCTGCTTACCTATAACCAAACTAAATGCCAGAAACTTAATTTAAACAAATGGTGTTAATTAGAAGATATCTTGGTGCCAGTCGGCTAAAATCAAATGGACCAATGAAATGGTTCAGGCTGCTGTGTTTTCAGCTACAGTTATCAGCTACCTCAGGCTGGAAGATCTGTACCAACACAATGAGGAAAAACGTCTAAACCGAGGCTCTGTGTCTGCTCTTGTCCCAGAGCTTCCACAATTGTTGTATTTGTATTCAGGCAAGCTGCAACCTGCATTGTGAAGTCAGAGGCGGGCTGGTTGCCTCAGACAGCATTGGGTTATTTCATGTGCTCCAGTTACAAGCGGCCTAATCCATTCAGTTGGGAGATTCTGCATCAAATTCACTGCATAGAAGGAGATGCAAACCTTCTGTTTTTAATGTCCCAGCCAAGTGTCTCAGGCAGGAAAATGAAAATTCCGCAGAAGCCCTTACCCAGACTTCTTTCCGCGATGTGATATTCAGATCTGACAGATGGAAAAATAGCAATGGTGTATCAGAATGGCCGAGTAGGGTAAGATATGACCGTTTTATAAAAGAGAGTCAAAACCTACAGATATTCAGATGGCTAGAGAATTTGAAGTACCAGTGATGGAAGGAGCTACATGAAGATATTTCAATCCCTTCTTGGAGAGAGGACAGCCTTAAGTGCTAAGTGTCAGCATCTTAACAGACAACAGAATCACTGCCCTTCTTACACCTGTAGCACTTCATTGGGATTTTCAGGGTATTGGTTTTAACAGTGAAGATAAACAGGTTTGGGCTTTCTGTTCACAATTTAAGGCATCCTGCTGCTGTCTTTTAAGCTGCTTGCATTTATAGAACAACTATTGGTTACCATATGCCTCATATTTCTGTAAACAAAAATAAATACTGCTTTTCCGACTCTGCAGTTTCTCTCCTATTTTTCTGATTTCTCTTCTGCCTACCTCAAATCATCATTCCCACTGCTTTCTCAGCACCTGCATCTGTGCAGCTGAATGAAGCTGGGAAGAAAACACACAGCCATGTGGTTGCTTTGGCTTTAAATTTGTGGTTATTATCTTTGTGGGCACTTCGTGCTACAGCATAACATACCGCCTATCTCTGATCTGTTTACTCTCCACTCTCCTAGATGGTTGCTGAATACATTTCCTTTTCTACTCCAAGCTACAACTTCCCACTATTATGCATTCTCACTGATGACCTAGCATGCTCATTTATTCATAGAAGTAACAGAAAAGAGTTTCCAAAGTTCTTACCACCACTCCCATTTGCTTGCATTTTTGCCTACTGACTGTGACTTCAAAGGCTTTACTGTGGTTGGGTGTCCATGGTCTTGAGGCCAACCTTCTACCTCAACTGATTGCTTGCCCAAGGACACTGCATCTGAGCTCTGGCTCTTTTGCATCATTAGTTTCCCCCTCTTTTACTGGATTATATCCTCAGCATGCAAACATCCTAAGTGTCTCACAATAGGTGAATAGTTAAATAAATCATGGTATATCCACACCATGGAGGTATGCATTTATTCAGAAATATGATGAAGCAAACTACTTCTACTTTCAGCTCCTGTACATTTCTATAGTATAATGTCAAATAAAAAAATGCTGATGTGAAATGATCATATACTATATGATTCCATTTGTATATAACACTCTTTAAAATAAAAATTATGGAAAGGGAGAACAAACTAGTGGTTTTTAGTGGTTAAGAATGGTTGCAAAGAGGAGGGAAGTTGTGACTGTGAAGTTACAGCTCAGGGGAGATCTTTGCAGTTGAAAGGTAAGTTCTCTGTTTTGATTGTGGTACGGTTACATGATCAAAATACCAATAAAACAACATAGAAATTCACATGTACACATTTACCAGTGGCATTTTCATGGTTTTGATATTCTATGATCGTTATATTGGACAAAGACTGATGCAAATATTGGTTTGGATATTATACAAAAGTTACATAATGGTGACTGTTGATATTGCATCACAATTACATGGGCAAAGTTACATGAAATGAAAACAGGGAGCAAATACACACATTGTACCAACATTAATTCTCTGTATTCATTTTTGTAGAGTAGTTATGTAACACTGAGAAAAAGTAGGCGAAAGGTATGAGGGATTTTTCTACTATCTTTGAAAATTTCTATGAATCTCTGATCATATCAACATGAAAAGTTAAAGACATAGACATAGTTAAATATGTTACATATCAAACTTTAACATTATCAGAGATCAACAAATGCATCAACGTGTATATCCAGATTGACAAAGAAAACAAAACAAACAATAAAATGCAAATCAAAACAACAACAACAAAAAAATACTCTTGAGCCTTCATCCTTATTCAAGTATCTCTTCCATTTTCCTTATTTCTTTATAGAAGAACCTCTTTAAAAAATTGACCCTGGCCGGGCATGGTGGCACACGCCTGTAATCCAAGCAACTCGGGAGGCTGAGTCAGGAGGATCACGAGTTCAAAGCCAGCCTCAGCAACTTAACGAGGCCCTAAGCAATTCAGTGAGACCCTGTCTCTAAATAAAATACAAAATAGAGCTGGGATGTGGTTCAGTGGCCGAGTGCCCCTGAGTTCAAACCCTGGTTAAAAAAAATAAAAATAAAAATTGGCCCTTCTTCAACTTCACTCTCTCCATTCTCTATTGAATCTGCCCTAATCAGTATCTCATATACATCACTTCAGTGATATTGTCATTTTTGAATCCACCATTGGTTGTGTTGATAAATTGAATGTTAAATATTCTTCCTTCATATTAGGAAGCTTCTCAGTAGATTTTAAATGAAAGAAGCAATAAACCAAATTAAAAACTCAATAGAAAGCATCACCAACAGAATAGATCTTGTGGAAGACAGAATCTCAGACAATGAAGACAAAATATTTAATCTTGAAAATAAAGTTGACCAAACTGAGATATGGTAAGAAATAATGAACAGAACCTCCAAGAATTATGGGATATTATGGAAAGATCAAATTTAAGAATTTTGGGGATTGAAGAAGGTACAGAGATACCAACCAAAGGCATGAACAATCTGTTCAATGAAATAATATCAGAAAATTTCCCAAACCTGAAGAATAAAATGGAAAATGGAATACAAGAGGCTTACAGAACACCAAATGCACAAAGTAAGAAAAGATTCACACCAAGGCACATTATAATGAAAATACCTCACATACAAAAGATAAAGATAGGATTTTAAAGGCTGTGAGAGAAGAGCATTTGATTACATATAAGGGGAAATCAATACAGATATCAACAGATTTCTCAGCCCAGATTCTAAAAGCCAGAAGGGCCTGGGACAATGTATTTCATGCTCTGAAAGAACATGGATGCCAGCCAAGAAACTATACCCAGCAAAACTAACCTTCAGATTTGATGATGAAATAAAAACTTTCCACAATAATCAAAAGAATTTACAAATAGAAAACCTGCACTACAGAACATTCTCAACAAAATATTTCATGAGGAGGAAATGAAAAACAACAATACAAGTCAGCAAAGGGAGGAATTACCTTAAAGGAAAAGTCAATCAAAGGAGAAACAGAGTCAAGTTAAAAACCAAAAATAAGCCAAAATGACCAGGCATACAAATCACATCACAATAATAACTCTAAATGTTAATGGCCTAAACTCATTAATCAAAAGACACAGACTGGCAGATTGGATTAAAAAGAAAGACCCAAAAACATGCTACCTTCAAGAGACTCATCTCATAGAAAAAGACGTCCACAGACTAAAGGTGAAAGGATGGGGAAAAACATACCATGCACATGGACTCAGTAAAAAAGGAGCGGTCTCCATCCTCTTATCAGATAAATGAACTTCGAACCTAAGTTAGTCAGAAAGGATAAAGAAGGACATTTCATACTGCTTTAGGGAATCATAAAACAGCAAGACATAATGATTTAAAATATTTATTCCCCAAACACTGGAGAATCAATGTACATCAAACAAACCCTTCTCAATTTCAAGAATCAAACAGACCAAAACACAATAATTCTGGGTGACTTCAAGACACCACTGAATAGATCTTCCAAACAAAAACTGAACAAAGAAGCTATAGAATTCAATGACACAATCAATGATATTGACTTAATGGACAAGTATAGAGTATTTCATCCATCACTGAGTGAATACGCTTTCTTCTCAGCTGCTCATGGATACTTCTCCAAAATAGACCATATGCTATGCCACAAAGAAGCCATTAGTAAATACAGAAAAATAGAGATATTACCTTGTATTCTATCAGATCATAATGGAATGCGATTATAAATCAATGATAAAACAAAAAAACAAAATCTACTCCTATACCTGGAGACTAAATAAAATACTAGTGAATGATGCAATGATAACAGAAGACATCAGGGAGGAAATAAAAAATTTTTTAGAGGTAAATGAGAACAGCGACACAACATATCAAAATCTCTGGGACACTCTGAAAGCAGTACTAAGAGGAAAGTTCATTGCATTGAGCTCATACATTAAAAAAAAAAAGGCAACAATTAAATGACCTAACATTACATCTCAAAGCCCTAGAAAAAGAACAGATCAACACCAAAAATAGTAGAAGACAGGAAATAATTAAAATCTGAGCTAAAATCAATGAACTTGAAACAAGAGAAACAATTCAAAAAATAGACAAAACAAAAAGTTGGTTCTTTGAGAAAGTAAACAAAATTGATAAACCCTTAGCCACAATAATGGAGAAGAAGAGAGAAAACTCAAGTTACTAGAACTTGTGATGAGAAAGGAAAGATCACTACAGACACCATTGAAATACATAAAATAATCAGAAGCTACTTTGAAAATCTATATTCTAACAAATAGAAATATTGAAGACATTGACAAATTTTAGAGACATATGATCCTCTCAAACTGAATTAGGAGACATACAGAATTTAAACAGATCAATTTCAAGCACCAAAACAGAAGAAGTCATCAAAAGCCTACCAACCAAGAAAAGCCCAGGACCAGATGGATTCTCAGCTGAACTCTATAAGACCTTTAAAGAAGAACTAATGCCAATACTCCTCAAAGTATTTCAGGAAGTGGAAAAGGAGGGAACCCTTCCAAACTCATTCTATGGAGCTAATATCACCCTGATACCAAAACCAGAGAAGGACACATCGAGGAAAGAAAATTTCAGACCAATATCTCTAATGAACATAGATGCAAAAATTCTTAACAAAATTTTAGCAAATCGCATACAAAAGCATATTAAAAAGATAGTGCACCATAATCAAGTGGATTTCATCCTGGGGATGCAAGGGTGGTTCAATATATGGAAATCAATAAATGTAATTCACTTCATCAACAGACTTAAAGTCAAGAACCACATGATTATTTCAATAGATGCAGAGAAACATTTGATAAAATACAGCACCTCTTCATGCTCGAAACACTAGAAAAAATAGGGATAGTAGGAACGTACCTCAACATTGTAAAGGCTATCTATGCTAAGCCCACAGCCAACATCATTCTACATGGAGAAAAGCTGAAAGCATTCCCTCTAAAAACTGGAAAAAGGTACGGATGCCCTCTTTCACCACTTCTATTCAACATCGTCCTTGAAACTCTAGTCAAAGCAATTAGACAGACCAAAGAAATTAAAGGGATACAAATAGGAAAAGAAGAAGTCAAGCTGTCACTGTTTGGTGATGACAGCATGATTCTATATTTAGAGAAGCCAAAAAACTCCACTAGAAAACTTCTAGAACTAATAAATGAATTCAGCAAAGTAGCAGGATATAAAATCAATATGCATAAATCTAATGCATTTCTATTCATAAGTAATGAATCCTCTGAAAGAGAAATTAGGAAAATCACTCCATTCAAAATAGTCTAAAAAAAAACATAAAACACTTGGGAATCAATCTAACAAAAGAGGTGAAAGACCTCTACAATGAAAACTACAGAACACTAAAGAAAGAAATTAATGAAAACCTTAGAAGATGGAAAGAACTCCCGTCTCCCATGTCCTTGGATAGGCAGAATTAATAGTGTCAAAATGGCCATTCTACCAAAGGCACTATACAGATACAATGTAGTTCCAATCAAAATACCAATGACATTCCTCATAAAAATAAAGAAAGCAATCATGAACTTCATCTAGAAGAATAAGAGACCTTGAATAGCCAAAGCAATCCTGAGCAGAAAGAGTGAAGCAGGAGGTATCACAATACCAGACCTTCAACTAACACTACAGAGCAATAGTAACAAGAACAGCATGGTATTGGCACCACAATAGACAGGCAGACCAATGGTACAGAATAGAAGACACAGAGACAAACCCACAAGAATACAATTACCTTATATTAGACAAAGGAGCCAAAAACGTACAATGGAGAAAAGATAGCCTCTTCAACAAATGGTGTTTGGAAAACTGGAAATCCATATGCAGTGAAATGAAATTAAACCTCTGTCTCTCACCCTGCACAAAACTCAACTCAAAATGGATCAAGGACTTAGGAATTAGACCAGAGACCTTGCACCAAATAGAAGAGAAAGTAGCCTGATCTTCATCATGTTGGCTTAGGATCAGACTTCCTTATCAAGACTCCCAAAACACAAGAAATCAAAGTAAGAATCAGTAAGTGGGATGGACTCAAATTAAAAAGCTTTTTCTCAACAAAGGATATAATCAATAATGTGAAAAGAGAGCCTATAGAGTGGGAGAAGATCTTTTCCACACATACTTCAGATAGAGCACTAATCTCCAGAATTTATAAAGAAGTTAAAAAACTTTACACCAAAAATACAAAGAACCCAATCAAAAACATGGGCCAAGAAACTGGACAGACACTTTACAGAAGAATATACACAGGTGATTAATAAATATATGAAAAAGTGTTCAACATCTCTAGTAAAAATAGTATGGAGATTCCACAAAAAACTTGGAATGGACCCACCTTTTGACCCAGTTATCCTTCTCCTTGGTATATACTCAAAGGACTTAAAATCAGCATACCTCACTAACGCATCCACATCAATGTTTATAGCAGCTCAAATCACAATAACTACAGTGTGGAACCAACCTAGATGCCCTTCAACAGATGAATGGATAAAGAAACTGTGGTGGATGTATACAATGGAATATTATTCAACCATGAAGAAAAAAAATATTGTGGCATTTGCAGATAAATGGATGGAATTGGAGACTATCATGCTAAGTGAAATAAGACAAGCCCAAAAAACCAAAGGCTGAATGTTTTCCATGATAAATGGATGATGATATATAATCAGGTTGGGAGGTAGGGGTGAGAGAAGAAAGGAGGAACTTTAGATTACATAGAAATGAGAGGGGGAGGGGATGAGGGTATAAAAAATGGTGGAATGAGACAGACATCATTACCCTATCTATGTACCTGTATGATTACATGAATGGTATGAATCTACATCATGCACAACCATAGAAATGAAAAGTTGTACCCCATTTATGTACAATGAATCAAAGTGCAGTCTGTCAAATTAAAAATAAATAAAGAGAAATTTTAAAAAAGAAAGTATTTCTCTTCTCTTCCTCAATTGTTTTTTTTTTGTTTTTAGATCCCAGGATTTTAATGTTCTTCACATTCAATATAAAATACTGACAATAGACAGACAACACGGGAAAAGACTCCAGCAAAGATCTTCTGGGACTCACAGTATTGCTCTGGTCACACAATACAAAGAAAACCACTAAGCAAACACAGGATAAGGTAGTCTAACAGATTTTTAGTTTAATGGCATAAATGAAAAACAAAATGTAACCATTTCTTCCACCTATTGAAAGGAGAGTCAAAGTGAATTGTGGAACTTCTAGAATTCCTTCCATGGAGCAGCTTCAAACGGGAAAGGGCTGAAGAGGGGGTACAACTGTTGCTAATACAATGCTGTAATGCACAAGGTCAGGGATTTAACAAATTCTTAGCTTCTACAAATCACTGAGAACCATTTCATTAGAAATACAAATGCATAGAGATATAAATGATACGGTATTAAAAGCAGACCCTACTATATGAACATTTATATAGTAAGTCACTTTTATCTCTTCCAGAGAATAACAGTACAAAGAAAGACCTACAGTTTGCCCTTCTGCCTGGCCCTCCAAATGCTCAGCAAATAATCAGTGTTAACCTTAACCCATTATGTCCCATCATCTCATTTATGAAACACCTAAAAAAATTAAATTGAGCAACAAATGTACCACTTTGAAATACTTATGTTTTTAGAGTTCTATTTTTTGAGAAAAGTAATAGAAGAATGATTAGTGATAATACTTATATTATTAATTAATATCATATTTTTAATGATAATAATAATAATATAATTATACAATAAGCTGGATAATAATATAATTATGCAATAAGCTCTAGATTAGGATTTTCAACCTAATTTAATGCACCTGTGTCAATTTCATTGACATATTTGCAGAATTGAAAACTTGGGACCTAATGGGTTAATCAATAGCTGCAGAACCCAGGAAACTCCACTACTCCCAGATTCTGTACCCAGAAGGCCCTCCTACCCTCCATAACTAATTGCAACTGTCATAATGAGGTCCAAGCAAGTTCAAATACTGAGATCTAGCTAGGAAAAATAGCAGCAAAGACAAAATAGGCTGGAATTCATTAGAAAAGCAAAAGGAAGATTTTTTTAAATGCTTCCAGTTTGAGTCAGAATGGAGGTGACTATTAGTGGGTGGTCCCATCAACTCTTCAGAGTTGTGGATGTTTTGCTGTTCTTCTTTGAAAACGGAATCTATAATAAGCATGTGTATTTGAAAAACTTAACCTGTTAAGTTTTTGTAGCTATTCCCAAGTTACTTTAAACTTTGTATACATTGTACAAAAGCAGAGACTATACTGGTGAGGCCTCATTCATAGCTGATGCATCTCCAAAAAATTTTTCATGAAGGTGGCCAGCGTTTCAACATCTTCAGTGGTGACCACATTGTACAGGGAGACCCAAATGCCTCCCACTGACCTATGGCCTTTCAAGGAAATCATATTGAGTTCAAGTGCTTTATCAAGAAATCTTTTCTCTAAATCATTTTCTCCTTTGGCGTTGCCAATGCGGATTGGAATATTCATCTTGCTTCTATTTTGGGGTTCCCCTGGGCATACATAGAATCCTTGAGAATTATCAATAATCTCATAAATCTTCTGAGATTTGATGGAGCTGAGCTTCTCCATAGCTGCTGTCCCACCATTGTTCTTAATCCACTCCAGGACCAAGCCCATAACATAAACGCTGAAACATGGAGGCGTGTTGTACAATGACTTATTCTCGGCCTGCACTTTGTACTCCAGGATGGAGGGGCACTCTCTAAGGGCAAACCCCAGCAAGTCATCCCGGACGATCACCAGTGTGACTCCAGCACTGCCAAAGTTCTTCTGGGCACCAGCAAAAATCACACCAAACTTGGAAACATCCACTGGCTTGGATAAGAAGTTTGAGGACATGTCGCAAACCAGTACTGCTCCCTTGACATCAGGTATAAAATTAAACTCCACGCCGTGCACAGTCTCGTTTGCACAGAAATACACATAGGAGGCATCTGGGTTGAGGTTCCAGGTGTTTGGATCTGGAATTCTCGTATAACTCCCAAGTTTAGGGATGGACGATATTCACAGTTCCAAACTTCCTGGCTTCCTCTGCAACCTTTGCTGACCAAGATCCAGTCACCACATAATCAGCACACTTTCCAGGTTTCAGGCCAATCAGGTTTAAGGGGACAGCACTGAACTGGCCACACCCACCTCCTTGCACAAAAATCACCTTGTAGTTTTCTGGAACCGCTAACAACTCCCGCACAAGATTCTCTGCGTTGTTAATAATTTTGGCAAAATCTGATGACCTGTGACTTATTTGAACACTAATGCCAACTCCTTTGTAGTCTAATAATTCTTTTTGAATCTCTAACAATACCGAGTGCGGCAGTTTGGCTGGCCCCGGCCCGAAGTTGATCACTTGCTTCAGGGAGTCCATAGTGCAGCGGCAAGAGCAGCGACGCAGCTAAACACAACAGACCGCGTGGAACACTGGGGTCTCTCAGCAGCTCTTCAATTGCTTTTTAAAAAGTGGTTGTCTACCCAGCAGCTAGGGGGACTGAGACAGGAGTATTGTAAGTTCAAAGCCAGCTTCAGCAATGGCAAGGCACTGAGCAACTCAGTGAGACCCTGTCTCTAAATAAAATATAGAATAGGACCTGGGATGTGACTCAGTGGTTGAGTGCCTCTGAGTTCAATCCCCAGTACCACCTCCCCCCAGAAAAAGTGGTTTTCTGGGTATCATACTTTCCTGATTTTCCTCCTTCTGTCCAGCTAGCTGTTCTTTCTCATTTGTACAGCAGTTCTTCCTTATCTCTTAGACATATTATTTATTGATAGCTTAGGGCTCAGGGTTTTGACTACTTCTTTTATATATGACCTTTATGCCCATATTAAGATAGTATTTATTTGCTAATAGCTCTCCCCAATTTTTATCTCCTCTCTTTTCAGTTCAGGTCTGTATTCTCAACAATTTTGCAACTTTCTTGACATCTCTGACTGCACATGTTTGCCAGGTACTTCAAATCTGGCTCCTTCCCAAGCAACCTCTGATCCCTATTCCCAGAAGTTTGTTCCTCCTGAAGTTTTTACTTCAGTTAACTCAGTTTTTTCACTCACTTGGACTAATGTCTAGGAGATATTCTTGGAGCCTCTCTTTTTCTTACAATGTACAGTCAATATACCAGAAAATGCTGTAATGTATATCTTAACAATTTATCTAGGATCTCTTATTTCTTTCTATTTTTACACCACACCAGCCATTTTGGCGAAACCATCATCAGTCCTGGTGGTCTGGATTATTGAAATAGCTTCCTATTTAGTCTTCCTCCTCTTTGCACCTTTGGAGTCTGGGTCAAATTCAGAAATTCAGAAGGATCCCTTTGAAACCTAATGTGTATCATATACAAAGGTAATATGAACATTCACATGCAAATCTTTCTAAATTCATAGACTTTCATTTATCTTGGGTAAATACCTAGGAGTGGAATGGTTAAGTCCCCTAGTAGGTATATGTTCACTTGTCTAAGAAATTGTCAAACTGTTTTTCAAAATGTACATACTATTTTACATTCCCAATACCAATGCATGAGGATTGCATTTTCTACTTAATAATTTGTTGGGACATAAAGCAAACCAGTGGTTGCCTGATAAACTGGAAGGGATCCGAGTAGGCAAAGGAGAGGGAGAAATATATTACAAATGAGAACTAGGAAAATTATTGGGGATGATGATCATTCCATTATCTTGATTATGGTGATTGTTTCACAAGTATATTCATATCTCAAAGCTTTTTAAACTGTGTACTATATATGTAGTTTACAGAATATAAATTATATCTCATAATGTGGTTATGCAAACAATAATAATAATGTTTCAGTCCTAAGCAAAAGACTGGTTTATGTTAAGTGTTCAATATATGGTGACTATTATAACTTTATTATTGGCAATAAAATAACTAATCTTGCACTTTGCTGCTCTGGAGATGTGTGGCATTAATTCAGAGTAGAAGAGGAGAATAATCTTTTTCTAGTATAGTTGTACTTTTAAAGAAAATACTTGATATTTCTTAAAGTGTACAGAATTCTAAAATATTTTCTCCAATATGAATGAATATATTTAACACACCAAAATACTCAAACAAATATGAAATTAGAGTCAATTTTGTAGAACATGATGAATGTAAATGTAACTCCCTTGTTCAATTTCCTAAGCTGGCCAATAAATTAGAGGCTCGGAAATTACCCAGGGGATAAAACAATGACCATGTAACAGAGTAAAATTAGGTGGGCTATTTGGAATATCACCTTTGCTCTTTGTATAGAACCAATGTTGTTTCATTTAATAATATTTTTTAAAGAGCAAACTCCTCACTTTTCTTCATCCATTTGCTTTTCTTATTATCTTATTGTAAGATTTCATAGTTATCTCAATTTAGAAAACTCTATTATTATATTATTGTTTGACAATTATTATATTATTGTTATTCATAAGAACTTAATCCATTTAAAAAGAAGAGCCAAGAGGAAAAAAAGCAATAGCAACAGAAACCTAGGTATTACTTCTGACCACTTTCTCTGCAAATGGATCAGATACCACTTTTAACTGAAATACATGTGCTAAAAATAATCAAGGTTGCTCTGGTGTAATGAAGAAAAAATGCAATTACACTTTACATGATAGAACTGGAACATCATTAAGAATGTTGATTAACCAAAAGGAAAAAACACGACCTTTCTCTTTTTTAATTTGTTTCATTTTTAATGCATGTTATCCAGTTGAACTTCTTTCACTTATTTTTTGAATTTAAAAATGGAACAAGGAAAACCAACAGAGCCCACAGTTCTTAAGTAGACTATAATGGCACTGATTTTGTTAAGTACCTTTACTATAGTAGTCTCTTAGGGGAATCTTCTTTCTGCAAGAAAACAATGTTTTCTTTTAAAGAAAACTTGACACATAATTTTAATAGTACTTTGAATGTTAAATATCAGTGCAATTTTTCTACACTATCTACCTATTGTCAGGGTTGGTTTGACTCAAATCCATGTCTAGGCTAGATTCTTTACAACCATTCCATGGATTGATATATTTGTGTGTGTGTGTGTATGTGTTTGCATTATTTTCAAAGAGATATATATGAATACGTATACATATATACATATACACATATATATGTATATGTATAAGATATATGTATATGTATACATATATGCATATATATATCTGCATTTTTGTTATTGTTTTTAATTCTCAACATATTTATAAGATAATCTGCAGATATTCACTGCAAGAACTTTGACTTCTAGAGTCTGAATTACAAAACATTGACCTACTCTGGTAATCACCAAGAGATCAACCCAGCTAACAACTCATAAGGACATAGAAATTATGATGAGCATTGTTATTGCATGGAAAAAACAAGTTTCAGGCTTCTTATCTGGAACTATTGAGATGTTTACTCAAATATCTTAAATGCACATATAGCTTAGTATCTGCCTGCGCCAATGAACTTGTGTGTTTCTATGGTGAAATTGTGACTGCTGACTGACAGCACACACAGGACAGATGCTGATAGATGATTAAAGAGAGAGGACACAGGGTGTGAATTGCATCC
Source organism: Glaucomys volans (assembly GCA_020662805.1). NCBI lineage: Eukaryota > Metazoa > Chordata > Mammalia > Rodentia > Sciuridae > Glaucomys > Glaucomys volans. The sequence continues at coordinate 227,992 of JAJEJO010001607.1, read as the reverse complement.
CTAAAGAGTGTAGTTTGCCTCTGATGCCTCACTGCTGCAACTGAGTGGAAAGACAATGACAGTCATGACTATTAAAACATTTTTCAGGTTTCCTGATATGATGGACTTTCAAAATGGCTCTGCCTCATGAGATATCAAATGTGATGAAGGTGGTTGGCCACACAACATTGGTTGGCAATCTTTATTAGTCTACTTGAGATCAAAAGAGCAGGTCTAAGTGATATGTTCCTATCTTATGGGTGCAGTTTATGTTCAGCATAGACATAAGAAAGGCAGAGAGAATGAAGGTTCAGGGACAAATACTTTGTTGTGCACCAATTTGCTGTAAAAATTTTACAATGTGTGGAAAGCAATATTAAGGGATCAAATTGAAAACATTTATATATGCTCTGAAATAAATTTGAATTTATAGTCTTATCATCTTATGAATTTTTGCTTTTGGAGAAATAACTGAGTGTTATGGTTGAGATATAAAATATCCCCCAAAGTTTCATGTGCTGAAGGCTTGGTTCTCAATGCAGCATTCTTCAAAGGTGGAGCTTTTAGAAAGCATTTGGATCCTAAGAGCTCTGACCTCAGCACTGGATTAATCCATTGATAGATGAATGGACTGCTGGGAGGAAGTGGAAACTGTACCAGGTCAGGCATGACTGAAGGAAATAGGTCACTGGGAGTATCCTCTGGGAGGGTCCATGTCCCTGGTCTTTATTTTATTCTCTAAGGCTGCCATGAGTTGAATAGCTTTTCTCTGCCATCCCCTCCTACCATGATGTTTCTGCCCTGAAGCCAGGTAGTCATTAACTGAAACCTCTGAAACCATGAGCCAAAATATATATTTCCTTCTCTAAATTGTTTATGTCAGGTATTTTGGTCAAGGTAAAAAAAAGCCAACTAATACATTGACAAATTCTTTCTTGGCTTATCTACTTTAGTATGAGCACATTTTAGGGGCAACAAAGAAACAAACTAATGGAATCCACCATTTTTTTTTTAATCTCTGGAGCTATAATTCTTTTGAGGAACAAGAAGTACAGATAATAACTCAGCCAGATTTTTCATATACTGTATTATGTCTACCTCCCAAATTCTTCACATACATTCGAGTTGACAGACATCTAGGTAAGATGTTGATCCTAGGGCAAAAATGCAGACCATGAAAGACAGAGTTAAGACTGGTGTAATGCATAAATATTTTCCTTTTTAAAGGATTCAGATAGTTGGGGCTTGGATCTCAAGGGAGACACACTTCAGTGAACTTGCTCTAGAGAAACTGCTGATGTTGGTGGCAGATCATAGTGAAGCCAAGTCCTTGTTCTGGAGCGGTGGAGTGGCAGCCTGGGTGACCTGGAGCACTAGCAGCAAGTGTGGGCCACGGCTTGCAGAGCCGGCCATCACCATGAGGGCCTGAGGGGTCATGAACCAGGGCTGAGGCACACCAGGTGCTTACAGAACTCCTAGCATACACAATCAAATGACCTCCATCTTCCGTTTCCTGCTCAATGGGGAGAAAACAGAAGTGGGGTAGACCTGAATGGAAGTTCAGGCTTGAGGGTTGTACTTTTCCAAACCCTGATTAGAATAAATTTGGACCAATAGCGTTGACCTGACTGCTGGATAAATTCCTACACTAACACACTCAGGTATGATGTTGGGTCTCCTCTTGCCTTGGTGAGTGTTTTGTTTCTGTTCTTCATACTTGAATAATTGCTACTCTGTTTCACTCTTGCCTTTCCTGGTTCTGTGAATTTCACTCTGGATTTGTGAGACAAGAACCTGGAAAGCAGTTGGTGGCAAGCTGCTGGGGTCTGTTGGAACACTGGAGGGCAGGAGGGCAGAGCCCCCATTTATAGGTGCAACACTCCACTCAGTGGTAGTGGAAAAGAATCGGGCTTTGCCAGCTGAAACCCTCGGAGGTGACACAGGTAGGCATCCCCTGCTGTGATTAGCTGATAACACTAAAAGGGGCTTTTCTTAGCCACAGAGTCCTGCAGCTTCCACAGACCTCACTCACCAGCAGAAGCAGAGAATTGAGTGTCACCTCAAACTCTGATTTCAATTTAGGAAAAAAAAGCCCAATAGAGAGACTTGAGACTGTGGGCACAAGGATGCCATAGATTAGCTCCAGGTGTAAGACCTCTACTTTGTAATTCCTGATTGTTTCCGATAAGCCTCTGGAAAAAAACTCGTATGTATTGCCACCTGGTCAGCTGTCAATCAGAATCAAAGAAAGGACTGGAGCCTGTGTGTGAGCAATGTGATACAGAGAAAGCAGCTCTTGTCTGGGGTCTCAAGTCTCAAGAAAATAGGAGGTGGCCAATGGAAGAGAGCAGTGTTGGTTACAAGTCTTAGAGCTGGCTGTCTTGTAAAATAAAAGTGAGACTGAGGAACATGCAAGTAGATCCACTTCAGGATTCGGGGATTGCAATCTGATAGAAAGTGGTCATCTGTTAGAAGGTTAGGCTACTGCCATTTGATATTAAAGGGGAATGGAAGCTTTTAAATTGCTGAAGTATTAAAACTTTGTTTAATACCACCACTACCATCACCATCAGCATTTTCATTGGTATAAACTGGCCCCAACAACCTGTAATAAAAATTATTATTATCTTAAACTCTTTCAGTGTGAGCATCAGAATAATGGAGAGAAATTGCATCCCTTCAAGAGTGTCCTAGTTATTTTGGCAATTTTTTTCCGGTTTCTAGCACCCAGAATTTCCCTCAGTTCTTCTGCACCAGCCTCTTGGCTCTGCCCTGTTTCTGTCTCTTCTGTCTCATTGCTTCTGCTCTGTGGCCAGAGTTATTCCCTGATGGTGAGTGTCGTGGCAACTGCCTCTCTGGTCTCAGAGGAGAAATAATTTCTTTTAATTCCCCAGAGTGTAAGCAAGCTTTTTATAAGACACTACTAAATATAACAAGTGCAAATTGAATCCATTTATGTTTATTGTCCTTAGAGCCCTGAGAATGCCACCAACTCACAATTTGAATCCTTACGCGATCCCTAGTACATTCCAGATTGAAGCATGACCATTTACTCTGGACCAATGGGGTTCTTCAAAACCATCACCTCACTCCCCAGGTCCATTCCTATCCTCAGCCTCTTGGTTTTTATTCTATGAACTAAAGAGAAAATAGAGGTGTTTACTTCTTTTATGCTACATATTGCTTTATGTCTTTTCTTAACATTAAACACCTACTAACATGATTGGCAATGAGAATATCCATTTACTTCTGAAAAAAAAAAAAAATCCCTGTTCTAGTTCCAGGCACGTGGCTGGAATAAGATGGTCAAAGTAATTGATGGTAGGTTTCCAAAAGACTAACTCGGGCTGGGAATATAGCTCAGTTGGTAGAGTGTTTGCCTCGCAAGCACAAGGTCCGGTGTTCAATCCCGGGCACTGCAAAAAAACAAACAAACAAACAAACAAAAAAAAAAAAAAAACAAAAAAACGAAAAAAAAGTGTAGCTCATTAAATCTGAGAGAATTTCACCTGAAGGAAACCAATTGTTCCATACTGGGTGTAGTCTGGGGGGTACCATCATGATCCTACTCCAAGTCCAATTTCTAGTATGAAATAGAGAATGGATCAGTTATGCCTGTCCAATTAATCAATAAGCTGGTCTCAGGAACTAAATATTATTTCTCTCACTCTTCTGTAGCTTAGGATTGTGAAGTATTAATAAGTTTTCATGCTACTTGATGATGCAACTCTACAACTCATGGAACTTCCCAAATAGTCCCTCTCAGTATGAAGGCAAGTCAACTCCAATGACCAATTTCAATTTCAACCCAAGAAGATACAAATTACTGCCAATCCCCAAGTGGTTAATTCCTGTTTCAAATGTTAAGATCTAGCCAAGTAAGCTCAGTCCCAATATATCCCAAAGTAATAACTGGTTTCTACATGGAGCATTGCCCAATTTCTATTCATACAAGATAAAAGCTATGCAAAGATATTCTACATTGAAATGAAATCACATTCAGAACTCATTTATTTGTATATTCTTAAGAGACCTAGACAGTCTTAATTCATGTTATGCAAATAAAGATTTCTGTAAAGGACACTAAAATACTCCTGGTCTCAGATATCCAAAAGAATTCTTTTCTCAGGAATTCAGAAGTACTATAAAAATGATTCATTGAGAGTGCTTTCTACAAATCCTAGAATGGAAACTTCCACTTGTGCCAGACCAGCATCTGGTAATAACTCGAACTCAGTGTGATTAAAGGGACCATCTTGTTTCTGGTCCACTTTGAGTTCCTCTGCTTGCTTTGCTTCACTTCTGATAATCAGTTTTGTTGTGTCTTTCAAATCTCGACTCATGATATTCTGGTCTGAAGTGTCTTTTTCTAGAGTCCTTAATACTGATGGCAGGGATCCCTGAGTCTTTTCATTTGCAAATTTTCAAAGAACACTTTATGAAGGCTCTGTGAATATATTTGAGAAGTCTGCTTTTCTCCAGTATGCACTGATAAATGTTGATGCATAGAGGTTAAGAATGTCTACTTTGAAGTCAAATTGTCTGGATTTGTATTCTGACTTTGCCACTTATAAGTTATGTGACCTTGAAAAGTTATCCAACACTTCTGTCTCAGTTTCCTTATCTGTAAAATGGTAGTGATAGTGTCCACTATGATAGTGTCCACTTCATAGAGATAAAGAGTTTAAAAGGGAATACATGTGTGTGAGTATAAAACATTGCCGGTAGTGAGTGGGTGTCACCTTTAAATTTTTCATCATATAGTGATTTCTCTATAGAATAAAGAAAATACTGATTGTTTTCTTTCTGCATGCCCCTTCAACTCTCTGCCTTTAATTTGAATATACTGCTCTCTATATTTGCCCCATAGGTCATAATTGCTGTTCTCATCAGAGATGAGGGAAGAAACATTCCAAACTATGAAATGTCAGTTACAACTTGGATCTCAAGATAAAATCAGATTCCATTTGCATCAGGCTCCAGCACTATAATCACATCAAACACTGCTCCCTCCTTCACCCACAGGACATAGTAAGTCCAAGGAAGTTATTCTTTAATCACTTCATGTCCAATGTCTCACAGGCTACAACTGCATTCTAAAGCAAGGAGCTCTGTCCTTTTACTAGCTGGTTCTGTAACTCACTAATTTTGAAACTTTATTCTTGGAAACACAATAAATCATATGTACATACCTACATGCAAACAACCCTGTGGTATAAAATGGAAAGAATTAAAAGACGTTCCATAAAAGTCTTCTATTTCAGATCACTCATAAAATCTGACATGTACCACTTCCTATAATTATGCTGTCAGTCCTAGACTACTCTTTCTAATTATAATATTTGGCAGCTTTTCATCTCTTTGGCATTGACTAGATTACAAGAAAATGATAAGGATAAAATATAATTTTCTACTGATCTGATTTCATGGGTTATGGTTTTTGGAACTGAGTTTTGAAGCTGAATCCTAAGAGGAAGGAATATTGTTCAAAAGACATAACAATCTTAGGAGAAAATAATGTTTGTATTGCACCTGATGGTATTGAAGTGTTGCCTTTCCTATTGAAATAACAAGGGGCAGTATATGCAGTAGCTATAGGCATATATCACTAATTGTTTGACTTTAGTTAAATCTCTTAACCTCTCTCTGGTATAGGTTTTCTATATTATAGATGGTGCAATAATGATGGTGCAGGAATGATTTTGAGGAATAAATGAATTAGTGTATGTGAAACTCAGAAGAATAACTGGCACTTGGTGCATACTGGATAAGAGCTAGCACTTATTGTAAACTTCCCTCAAAAGATATTATGCCTGAGTTGACTCGTTCATATGACAGAGTATTTTGCGTGTGAGAACAGCATGAATTGTGGGAGGGCAGAGAAAGAATGCAATGTACTGAATATCTCCTGCCAGTATTCATATGTTGAAGCCTTAATCCCCAATGTGATGGTGTTTGGAGGTGAAATTTTTGAGAGGTAATTAGTCATAAGAATGGAGTCCTCACAGAGGGAATTAACATCCTTATAAAAGATCCCCTGAAAGCTGCCTAGTTTTCTTCCAGCTATCTGAGGACACAAGAAATTGGCAGTCTTCAGACAGAAAGAGGTCTCTCACTAGAAGCTGACCATGCTGGCATCCTGATCTCTGAAGGACTTGGAGTCTGAAGAACTCAGAAATATATTTCTGTTATTTATAAGGCACTCTGTCTATGGTATTTCATTATCGCAGTCTGGACTAAGATAGCCCTTTAAGACAGTAATAGTCGCCTTTAATTTCTTTCTTTCTCTTCATATCTAATCAGTTATTAAATTTATTGATTTTTAAAAATAATCCTTCTGAGATATTCCATTTATTTTCATTCTAATGGATGCTGTCCTTTTTTAGTCCCTTATTATATCTTCATTGGACTGATGTGTGAGTTTTCGATTTGATTTCCACATCTTCAGGCTTTCCCCACTTGACTGCCTTCTAAGCATCCCAGCCAGATCAATCTTCCTAAAAGTCAGATTGAGTACATCACTATTCAGCTTTGGATATTTAGTAGTGCTCTATTTCTCACGGTATAAAATCCAGACCCTTTATCTTTATTTCAAAGCTCCTTGGGTATACCTAGTTCAACCTTGACAAACCTTGAATTTTACTGGTCTGCTTAGTTTTCCTCTTTCTTGCACAGATTTTTTTCCTCTCTCATTCCTCTAGAATATTCTCTTCATTCCTTTCCATTTTCAGTTCAACTTTATGTGCACATATCAAGATAAATTACACGTTTGGAAGGAAAGAATGTGTTGCTGACAATTTTCCCATGCAAACTGCTATGGGTTTAAAGTGTCTGCTCCAAAATTCAGGTGTTGACAATGTGAGGTGAAGCTTTTATGAAGGGCTAAAGTCATGAGAACTCCTTTTCTTCTGAGTGGGATTAAAGACTTTATGAAAGAGGCTTCTCATCACATTCGGTTCTCTTGCCCCTCTACCTTTTGCCATATAGATGTAGTAAGAGGTTTCCAACCAGACACAAAATGCCAATGCCTTCGTGTTGGACTTCCCAGTCTCTGGAATTATTTTTATTTTTTATGTATTACTCATTTTGTGCTATTTTTTATAATAACACAAATGGTCTAAAACACAAACATATTCATTATTTTCTCAATAAATATTTACCAAACGAATACTTTGTGCCTTACATTTGGTGGAGATGTCTTTCTGAAGGATCTGGTTCAAATTTCTTTCTTTTTTTTTTTTTTTTTTTGTTATTGGGGTTTAACCCCAGGGGCACTCCACCACTGAGCCACATCCCCAGCCCTATTTTGTATTTTATTTAGAGCCAGGGTCTCACTGAGTTGCTTAGGGCCTCGCTAAGTTGCTGAGGCTGACTTTGAACTCGTGAACCTTCTGCCTCAGCCTCCCAAGTGCTGGGATTATAAGCATGCGCCACCACGCCCAGTTGGTTCAAATTTCTTTAAATTGCCACCTGAGGTAGTTTGAGATGAATTCCAACTGCTATTTTGTTATATTAAGTAACTTTATTCTAAACACATCCATAACCTGCAATATTTTGAAATGTTGCTTTTATAATTGAATTTTCTGTATTAATGAACAATAACATGTACTTACTCTATGCCAGGCAATGGAGTACAAGTATTCAACATACAATATCTCATTGAGTTCTTTTTTTTTTGTTATACATGACAGTATTTTTCCACATTTTTTTGGTATACAAATGGGGTACTACTTTTCATTTCTATGGTTGTACACAATGTAGATTCACACGATTTATGTAATCTTACATATACATAGGGTAATACTGTCTGTCTCAGTCTACTCTTTCCTTCCCCCACCCCTCCCATCCCATTTTCCTCTACACCATCCAAAGTTCCTCTGTTTTTCTCTTGTCCCACCTGCCCCTCATCACCCATCCCCTCCCCGTTATGCATCATCATCCACTTATTAGAGAAAACATTTGGCCTTTGGTTCTTTGGACTTGGCTTATTTCACTTAGCATGATATTCTCCAACTCCACCCATTTACCAACAAATGCCATAATTTTATTCTTCTTTATGACTGAGTAATATTCCATTGTGTATGTACCACAGTTTCTTTATCCATTCATCAATTGAAGTCATCTAGGTTGGTTCCACAGTCTAGCTATTGTGAACTGAGCAGCTATGACCATTGATGTGGCTGCATCACTGTCCTTTCTGATTTTAAGTCCTTTGTGTATAAACTGAAGAGTGGGATAGCTGTGTCAAATGATGGGTCCATTCCAAGTTTTCTGCAAAAAAAATAAAATACTTGGGAATCAATCTAACAAAAGAGGTTAAAGACCTCTACAATGAAAATACAGAACATTAAAGAAAGGAATTGAGTAAGATCTTTGAAAATGGAAATATCTCTCATGTTCTTCGATAGGCAGAATTAATGTAATCAAAATGGCCGTACTTCCAAAGGCATTATACAGACTTAATGCAATTCCAATTAAAATCCCAATGGCATTTCTCATAGAAATAGAGAAAGCAATCATGAAATTTATCTGGAAGAACAAAAGACCCAGAATAGCCAAAGCAATCCAGGGCAGGAAGAATGATGCAGGAGGTATAACAATCCCAGACCTTAAACTCTAATATAGAACTAAAGTAACAAAAACAGCACGTTATTGTCACCAAAATAGCCAGGTAGACCAATGGTACAGAATAGAAGACACAGAGACAAATCGACATAAGTACAGTTATCTCATTGAATTCTTATAATTACCCTGGGAATCAATCATGTATTATTATTATCTTCATGTAACCTGATGCTTAGAAAATGTGTCAACCTATTTATAAATTGAGATTTATTGACTCTCAAATCATATTGCTTCAATCTAA
>JAJEJO010001607.1:161039-218747 GCA_020662805.1 Glaucomys volans | reverse complement strand
GACTGAGCCACATCCCCAGCCCTATTTTGTATTTTATTTAGAGCCAGGGTCTCACTGAGTTGCTTAGGGCCTCGCTAAGTTGCTGAGGCTGACTTTGAACTCGTGAACCTTCTGCCTCAGCCTCCCAAGTGCTGGGATTATAAGCATGCGCCACCACGCCCAGTTGGTTCAAATTTCTTTAAATTGCCACCTGAGGTAGTTTGAGATGAATTCCAACTGCTATTTTGTTATATTAAGTAACTTTATTCTAAACACATCCATAACCTGCAATATTTTGAAATGTTGCTTTTATAATTGAATTTTCTGTATTAATGAACAATAACATGTACTTACTCTATGCCAGGGAATGGAGTACAAGTATTTAACATACAATATCTCATTGAGTTCTTTTTGTTTTGTTTTGTTTTGTTATACATGACAGTATTTTTCCACATTTTTTTGGTATACAAATGGGGTACTACTTTTCATTTCTATGGTTGTACACAATGTAGATTCACACGATTTATGTAATCTTACATATACATAGGGTAATACTGTCTGTCTCAGTCTACTCTTTCCTTCCCCCACCCCTCCCATCCCATTTTCCTCTACACCATCCAAAGTTCCTCTGTTTTTCTCTTGTCCCACCTGCCCCTCATCACCCATCCCCTCCCCGTTATGCATCATCATCCACTTATTAGAGAAAACATTTGGCCTTTGGTTCTTTGGACTTGGCTTATTTCACTTAGCATGATATTCTCCAACTCCACCCATTTACCAACAAATGCCATAATTTTATTCTTCTTTATGACTAATATTCCATTGTGTATGTACCACAGTTTCTTTATCCATTCATCAATTGAAGGTCATCTAGGTTGGTTCCAGAGCCTAGCTATTGTGAACTGAGCAGCTATGACCATTCATGTGGCTGCATCACTGTCCTTTCTGATTTTAAGTCCTTTGTGTATAAACTGAAGAGTGGGATAGCTGTGTCAAATGATGGGTCCATTCCAAGTTTTCTGCAAAAAAAATAAAATACTTGGGAATCAATCTAACAAAAGAGGTTAAAGACCTCTACAATGAAAATACAGAACATTAAAGAAAGGAATTGAGGAAGATCTTTGAAAATGGAAATATCTCTCATGTTCTTCGATAGGCAGAATTAATGTAATCAAAATGGCCGTACTTCCAAAGGCACTATACAGACTTAATGCAATTCCAATTAAAATCCCAATGGCATTCCTCATAGAAATAGAGAAAGCAATCATGAAATTTATCTGGAAGAACAAAAGACCCAGAATAGCCAAAGCAATCCAGGGCAGGAAGAATGATGCAGGAGGTATCACAATCCCAGACCTTAAACTCTAATATAGAACTAAAGTAACAAAAACAGCACGTTATTGTCACCAAAATAGCCAGGTAGACCAATGGTACAGAATAGAAGACACAGAGACAAATCGACATAAGTACAGTTATCTCATTGAATTCTTATAATTACCCTGGGAATCAATCATGTATTATTATTATCTTCATGTAACCTGATGCTTAGAAAATGTGTCAACCTATTTATAAATTGAGATTTATTGACTCTCAAATCATATTGCTTCAATCTAATGCAAGGAAAGTGTAACTAGATTTCCATTAATAATGGTTTTGGTATTTAATTGCGGGGAGCTGACTAGGAAATTTAGCTGAGAAGGAGCCTTAATCTGGAAGCAGGAGAAACTGGCCTGGAACCATCTTTAGCCACATGCCTGTTTTCCGTTCTTCAGGAAGTTTAGTGCATGATCAATTTTAAAGCTTAATCAAAATTTAGCACTAAAATATGAGGAGTCTTTAGTGTGTAAGCATGATGTGACAAACAGATGGCAGGTAGTATATAGGTGTTCTACCTTAGAACCATGTTCCCTTATAGTTAATGCTCTAAGAATTAAGAAAACCAATATCCTAAACCCATTCTTGAGAGGTACCAATATTGTAAGTTCATCTGTGGAAAAACCTCAAACAAACTGAGACAATTATAAAAGGCAAATTAGCAGGACATTCCTTACAAAGATAAGATATATCTAGCTTCTTATATACCAGAGATTTGAGGGAGAATCTCTGTGCAAATCAGAACAATCATATCTTCTTAAGGGAGATACTTAATGCATAAATCATAGCCTAGGTCTCCCCCTAAAAGGAGAGTGTGTGTTTGTGTTTGTGTGGAAGGAAGATTTCCAACCTTCACGTCTTCATCGTTGTATGAAAATGTATCCATTCTGTTTTTTAGAATCCCCCTGTATAGTGTGTATATCACTTTCTCATAAAGTATCTATATTTTGGTTGAGGCAAATTATGCTGTTCAGTGTGATTTTCATGTGTGTGAAGTGCAGATATATATATAAAAATTTGGATACAAACATACAGATACAAAAGAATAAAAGATTAAAGAGCATTTTATCAGAAAGACAATTAGAAATAATTTTTAGATTATAAATTTCATCTTGATTTTATGCTTTCGAGTATTTTTCTTTCTACAGTTATCAGGTTGGTACAATACTTTTGTTTTTCTTTTGTGAGTTTAAGAGAAACATTGACAAACAAGGTGAGTGACGTGTTCAATGGAGTGTAATTGCAAATATTGAGTGGATTGCACATGTGAATATGCATAATTATTCTTCTATAAAAGATACTTTACATGCTGCCTTAGAGCAGTTTACAGTTGCAAATACATTTTTTTTTTTTTTAAAGAACAGTTCAGAAGGCGCAGATCCATCAAGGAGCAGCGGTACTAAGTATGCCCTTTGGGTAGGCCAGCTTGAACAGATGGACCTTCAGTCTGCATTAAAGGTCAATTGATTTATGCTTTTGCCAAATGAGTTTGGAAAAGAAATTTCAAATTCTGTCTCTATTAAGTGGCTCACCACATATTTTCTGAAAATTCAAATTTAATTGTACAGTTGTTTCTCAATTCCTCATAGAAAGTCCTGGCAAGCAATCCTAAAGCCTAAACAAAGTTTAAGATCTTAGCCTGAAATTTGGCATTCAAAATACTCATATGGCCTCTGGTCTATCATTTGTCCTCAACTTTATTGTACCTCTCTACAAATCCTTCCATGCCTGTGGAAGGGGTCTCCCAACCAAATAATAATGCATTCAGTTCTGTGACTGTGAAGTGGTACTCTTTGTCACGCCTATAGAGAACTTTTCTTCCTGGTCTAGTGTGAGTTGAACCTTGTATACAAGGCTTTCTTTTACCAGTCTAGCTAATAATTTCTTTTTTGTTTTGTTTCTAAATTCCTTTACCCCTTGCTGTGCATTTCATTAATTTATTTTTTAACTGTTTTATGCTGTTAGGTTTTTTAATGCAGCTATTCTGTCTCCATATGTGGTATGTTAAAATTAGTACTTCTATAATTCCTATAATAGGGAGGGAAGTAATAGTGTCTTAGCAAACATTATAATCAGGTCGTTTTCCTTGCATAATGGAAGAAAGGAGCAGGCCTGCTTTGGCCTTTTCTCAACAGTTCTTACTCTTCTGGGGGTTTCATTAACCACTGAACCTTTAGGCATACTTTCCCAAGTAAGTAATTAGAGCGGTGCCACAAAGTTGTTTCTTGTTTTCCTACATCTCTTGTGATGCTTGCTTACAAATTAGGTTGAAACCAAGGTGAGCATTTTCTTACCAGACTGGACCAAACCTTTAAATCTTGTTTAACTTTTCACTTCAAATATCTAATATTTATTTAATGTGACTTTGAATAAAAAGTACTGATGATAGAAAATTTATATCTCAATGTCAAATTGGACTAAGTAGTTTTATTCATACTAAAAGTTTCAGGTCTATTGTGATATACAACTAAAATTATGTCACACAGGTAAGATTAATTCTAGTCCTAGGTAGGAACACATGTTGAGAGCTATGAACTATCTTTACGGAAGGAACAATGGAGCATTTTAATACCTACTTACATAGTTCAGAGTTAATTTTGTATAACACTTCTTCACTGTGTTCCTGAGATTTTAGTTATTTTTCCTGCAGGGGGAGGACATGCTGAGTGGGATGGAAGAGAAAGGAGAAGACACTGTACTTGAATGATCGTGAACTAAAATGTGGGAAGCCTGTGAAGAGGGAGTTTGAGATTAAGATCTGTGGTTTCCTCTTCTCATGTTCTATGTATTCTCCAAACCAGAGGTGCCCACTGTGCTCCTGAAGGCTGCAGGTAGGTTTCCTTTTGGTGCACACATCATTTGCTTAGTTCTTGTGCTATTATTCTGTACTGTTTGAGAAATTTTGAGACATATGCAAATGTTTCAAAGATGAGAAATTTTATATTATGGCTTCCTTGAGAACAAAGTTTAAAAACAGGAACAATCAACTTGTGTTAGGTAGTGACTTTTCCTTTAGCCAAGGCAAGAATTACTCCCAGATTCCTTCAGAAAGCTGAATTGTCTTTGAGGTACTAAGTTCCTAATCCTCTATCCTAGACACAGGAGATGGTAGAAGTCAGATATGCTAGGACTGGGCCTCAAGTTGTATAAACAAGTGATTTTGTTGTTTCTTTGATAAGAATAATACAAACTTCAAAAATATGGCAGTATTATCTAAGTGTTCCTGCAATTTATAAATATTCATATTTTTATGATGTCAAATGTACAAGATTTTTCTACTTTTTAAAAAATCACTTATTGAAAAAAGTGATTTTTGTTTGAACAAAAATTTAACAATGTAATTTACCAAAAGTTGAATTAATTTCAAAAAAAGAAATCAGCATTAGCAATTGGGAAAGTAACATCCTCAGTAGTTTAATCTCAATCATATTTCAAAATAATTGATATTATGATTTTTCGTCCTTTCTGTTCGTTCTTTCTCAATCTCTTTCTCTTTTTTCCTTCCTTCCTCCTTCCTCCTTTTTTTCTTTCTCTTTCAGGGAGAAGGGCTATAGAAAATCCATTCCAAATAGTTACTCATAGTTTGCAAAATCAAAGAGCAGCCTGCAACTTACAAGGTGAATGTCCTGCTAAAATAAAGGCTATCCACGTTTCTCTTTGCTGGATTTTATGTTTCTGAGTAAGAGAATAAATGATTTTGGAGACCTTTTATCCTTAAATCAATGATATAGATAGGGTCCTTTAGAGACACAGCGTCTTAGCCAATGTTGTGACTGTGGTTAATGCACCGAGTATGCTATTTCCTGTGCCAATATGAGCTAACCTCAGTTAATTTCTTAGAGGAAACATTGGGTATTCTCCATCAACAGAAACCATAAGACTTATGAAATCTTTTGTAATCTAGAAAGTAAGAGTAGAGTTTATTTAAAATTGACTTTTTCTTTTTCTTTGAAGCTATGTGGTAGAATTGTAGCATCTGTACAAAATCAAACATTTAAAATTGTTGTGAAAATTAGCATGTTTCATATTATCCTAGAAACACTGACATTAAGGGATTATGAAAATTGTCTTCTTCAACAATTGTCTCACCCTTGTATCCTTTCTATATCAACTTTGACAAGTTAAAGTCCTCCTCCTACAGGAAATCACCCTGGTGATGAGAAAGCTTTCTGCCCTGAGGCAGTCTCTTTCATTTCTGAACATCTATGACTGTTGAAAAACTTTATTTATTTAATGTTGAAATTTGTTTGGTTATATTCCAATGCTTTTGTCCTAGTGATTCCGACTGATCAAGTCATATATTCTTCAATATGATACCATTTCAGAAATCCAAAGACACTTAGCTAATTCTTAAACCCTTTGTCTCATAACTATGAATGCACAGTTCCCTCAACTACTCCAAAGTTAGTGTAGCTTTGAGTTCTTTAATTTGTTCACTGTTCCTCAGATAGAGACTGTTTTTCTAATAGTCTTCTTTAATTGTGATTTCTTAAAATTTACACAGATTCCAAGAGTGACCTCAACTCACGTAGAATAAAATATGATTTTCTGCTCTGTCATTGTAGAGTTCTATTTCCATTTATAAAATTCAGCCTTATTTAACCTTGTTTGATGATCTCATTACATTGTTGTTTGATTGTGTTTACCATTAACTATAACGACTTTAAAGCTTTTTTTACAGAAACTAGTACTAATTTTTATTTACCTGATCCATTTTTATAAAATTGTTCTTTTAAATGCAGGTTTAGACCCTTATTTTTGTTTTACAGACTAATTTTTAAATATTTATTCAATTATCATTTAAGTTGTTACACTTGAACTATTATTGCAATTCATTAATAACATTTTGAGCTTGATTGTATTATCTAATGTATGACCTTTCTTTATACATTTTTTTATTCCATTAAAGATGCTATTTGAATTGATATGACAATTTTGAATAGGACAGAGTAAAGATATGGGGTACTGGAGAACTTTTTAGCATATTTACCATGGCTGTCTCTCCCAAGGATTCATACTTTCCCTTGACTGATAATAACTGTAAGGTTGGGGAAGGGTCATCTTCCTCTCCTGGCCTGGCTCCTTCCTGGTTAAAGAGTCAGCATATTTTAATTATCTGCACCACAGTGAACCCAGCCACAGTGAAAGATAGAATGTAAGCTTGAAGAAAAGGAAGTCTCTTACTTTGGAAGATAAGATATGCCACAGGAGGACTGGAATTGATTATAGCTACTTTGCTGCTATGAGGAATGCCAATCTGAAGATAAAACCAAAACACATGGCTGGCAAATTTTCCTGTAAATGAAATTATAGTTCTACTCTAACAATGTCTGAAACTTTATCTCTCTCTAAACTTTTTAGCTGCATGAGTGACTATATGAAAGCATGGATATTAATGCTTGTTATCCTTAGATACCATGAAATATGAGTATCTTAACTCCAAAGCTTTATATTTTATCCACCTAAGTGTGGTGTAAGTCATCAAGGCTGTCCTCTCTCCAGTGATTCAGGAAAACAAACCCTTTCCATGTTCTGATCCTAACATCTCAATATGTGCAGGGAAAAGAGAGAGATGAAGAATGTCAGCTTTTAACTGCCTTGGTTGACTTTAAATAAAATAGATTACTTCTGCTTATAATCCACTAACCTGAACTAGTTCTGTGAGTCAAAATTAAATGCCAGGGAGGCTAGGAACTGTAGAATATTTGAACTATTTGGTAAACATTGATGGTATATTCAACTCAACATCATCTCTTTAAGGAACATAGTTTTCAAAAAGGACTTCAGGAGCCATTGATCTTAAGTTGTATGCTTTCCACTTCCAGCCATTCCAGAGGCAAGAGTATATTAATAGCCTGGTTACTAACTTAAAATAGTGAGAACACACACAAATGTATCTATAAATTCTTCCAAGACATAGTCTTCCCCTTCATTTTGAAAATCAGTATTAAATGTTTCTAACTCTGGATTTCTGGTCACATCTTCCATTTTCCCCAGGGACTGGAAGATAAAAAATTTCCATTCATGCAGTTCACTATCTCATCTGCACCTTTTTACCATCCTCTGATATGTAATCTTCTTGGGCCTGGAGACCTGAAATCATTTAGAGAAGCTAAATGGTATCTTATCATCTCTTTACATATCTTGAGGTTCAATTGCTTTTACCAATATTTGTTCCACCTCTCCGGGCTAAAAATTATTCTCCTAGTCACAAAATATGGAGCTAAAATGGAATTTTCAGAATCCCATTTCATGAAACTTGTTCAGTTTATAAACCAGATAGAGTACACACAATCTCTTTGTTTTTGCTCTGAATATTACTATCAGCTAAAAATGTTTTATTTTTCTTGCTCAGTTTCTCCACAAACCCCACATCATTTTAGCTTATATTACTTCTACCATTGTGCTTGGTGTTCCCACAGGCTTGTATTACTTCTATCACTGTGCTTGGTGATATGTCTGTCTGCAACCCTTTTCAACATGTAAATTCAAAAGTTAAGACCATCCAAGAGGTCTTTATGGAAACATTATGAATCTTCAGATACTTTCTGTGTTCTTTTTTTAAAATTTCACAGATGATTTCAAAACTCTCTTAACTTTTCCACTTTAGAGTCTAAAACCATATGCCCATTAATACCCTTCACATAAATTCTTTGATATTGTCTTAGCTAGTGTTTATGGTGACTTTTCCCCCGGTGATCACTATCAGGAAATGTTTGGAACATCTCTGGTACTCAATATGTGATTTTTGAATGAACACATTTGAATTAAGCAAGAACAAGGTTCCTTTTAATGAAATTAAATATTCTATAGAAAATAAGATGTCATCTTGTATGGTCATTGATCATCACAGAGAAAGGTCAAAAGAATGCAAACAGTTCAGTGTAATCACATTATCAATATTAAGGGCACACATTCTTTGATATCGTCTTCATATCTATTTTCTTAAAATTTCATTAGTATATATTTACTATATGACAACTTTTTAATGTTTTACTCAATAATGAAATATTTCAAGGCCATATCAGAATAAATAAACAAAATACATGCTGTTTAAGTGCAAGTCACTGGAGTTGACATCAGTATCCATGAAAAAAGACATCAAAAAATCAAAATAAAAGACTGTTATTTTTGTAGCAGATGAATTTTTAAGTTAGGGACTAGTATTCACCTAATGTTCCCTATCCCGCACACATTTCTTTACAAACACCAAGATGTTTGAATACTGCTGGAAATGATTTTTTTTCCCCTAATCAGTCACACTGCAACCTCCTTTTATTACTTTCCTAAATGGTCTTATGTTTCTTTAATGCTTCATCTTCTTTAATCACTTATAGAACTCCTACGACTCAATAGAAAAAAAAAGATAATTTGACTTGAATAGATATTTCTTCAAGGACACAGAAATAGCAAACAGGCACATGAAAACATACTCACTGTGATCAATCATCAGGAATACATAAATTAAAATTACAATGAGATACCACCTCACCCCTTTATAGATAACTATCTTATATTTTTTTAAAAATGTTAAGCTTTCCAGTGATGCATGCTTGTAATCCCTTTGACTCAGGAGGCCGAGGCAGGATAATCTCAAATTCAAGGCCAGCCTCAGCAATTTATTGAGTCCCTGTCCCAGTAAAAACTAAAAAAGATCAAGGGAAATAGATCAGTGGTAGTGCACCCCTGGATTAAATCCCCAGTTCTGCAAAATAAATAAATACATAAATAAGTTGATCTTGTCATTGTGGAAAACAGTATGGAGTTGCATCAAAAAAATAAAAATAAAAACAGAACTACAATATGCTACAGTTGTCCTATTTCTAGGTATTTATCTAACAGAAGTGAAATTGAGCCCTCAGAATAGAACTAGATTAAAATCGAACTGCACAACCAAGAAATCTTTTTAGCTCTTGTCAGATGTAGAAACAAGGTGAATGTTCATTGTTAGATGAACAGATAAAGAGAACATGGTATACAGGTACAATTTAATAATGTTAAACCTTAAAAGACAAGGCGGTTTTCAACAGGTTACATTCATAGATGAACTTTGAGGAGTTTTGGCTAAAGAAAATAAGCTAGTCATCCACAACAAGAAAAAACAACCTTCCCAAACAAATGCTGAATGATTCCACTTGTATGAGGTATCTAAGACAGTGAAATTCTTAGTATGAAAGAGCAATGAATGATGGTTTCCAGAGGCTGGAGGAAGGGTGAAAAGAGGAGCTACTAATCACTGGATGTGAGGTTTCAGTGACACAAGGTGAATAAAGCCTAAAGATCTGCTACATAACATGCTCCTAGAGTCAATGCATTATACAACTTAACTTAGGAGAGTAGATCTCATGATAAGTGTTGTTTCCACAATAAAATATAAAATTTAAAAATGGAGAGTAAAGGAACAGGCTTTTATATTCCTGTTGGAACAGTAAATGTAAAATCGGTTTAATGCTGAGCAAATCTGAATATAAAGCCATCCTGCTGTTGGAAAAAAATAGATTTTTGAGCCTATTTCCAAACTTGAATGACAGTTTGACTATGTAGAACTCTGAGTTGAAAATAATTATTTCTCGGAGTTTGAAGGCATTGTCTTCTGACATTAAGAGTTGAAATAAGAATTCTGAAAGCAGTGAGATCTTGCTTCTCCTTCTTCACTCTACTTAGATATTTTTAATTTTTTTATTCTATAATCAAAAAGATTATATTAATCATAAGCTTGAATTTCTTTATTATATGTTAATATATTATTTAGGTTTCCTTTTTTAGATTCTCTGTTTTCTGTTAGTTGATTCCCCTCATTTCCCATTTTACCTTCTTATTTAACGAGAAAGTTGATTGGTAACCTGCTTCAGGTTGGGTTCACTGGCAAGAGGCTGAGATTGAGTTCAGAATGCAGTACTTTATAAAAGGAATCAAAACCTGTGAAAAAAAGGGAAGAAAGAGCACTGCGCATGAACAATAATTGAACTACAATTTGTGCCCAGTAAATTTTTGATCAGTTCTGGAAGCTCTAGGGTTAATACTGCCCATCAAAATACTCTGTGTCAGATGCAAATGGAGGGAGCCTTTATAAGTCTCATCCTTCTCAGTCTTTGGTTATGGGCTACCCTTGAAAGAGCGTCATCTCTAGAGAAGCTGCTGGCTGAATTTAAGGTAGATTCTGAAGGTGCTGACAGACAGAGCCCTCTGCTGGGCACATTTGCTATACTTAGACAGCTGGCCCTTCCCAGAAAAAATGATCTTGGTGTGATCTGCTTATCCATTTTAGCCACTGTAGTATGTATGTATATTCTCTCTCTCTTTCTCTCCTTTTCTCTCTCAAGGATTTATATGTCAATAGTCCAAATGCATTTAGTATTTTAGAAATATGTTGATGTATATCTGTGTTTATCCACCAATGGCCTTCGTGTAAATCTCTTAGCTAGAAGTATATCCTTCTATACAATTTTAAATTTAGAAATTGAGACATTAAGGGAAGGGTTTGCTAAATATGTTGAACATGTCATTTTGACCTGAAAGTTCTTTATTTCCTTTCTCATTGAGTTTAGCATTATTTAAACTATCTTTGTTGACAAAACACTATATGATTCCACTTACATGAAGCATCAAGTATAATAAAATTCACAGAAGCAGAGAGCAGAATGGAGGCTCCAAGAGAGCAAGAGGAAGTAGAGTGTTGCTGTTGAACTAGCACAGAATTTCAATTGCATAAGGCAAATAAATTCTAGAGATGTACTGTGTACATGTGCTTATAGTTAAGAGTACTATATTGTGCACTTAGAAGTCTGCTAAGAAAGTAAATCTCTTCAGTGCTTTTACTACAGTGAAAAAAGAATCAAACCAGAGACTCTACAGAGTTAAAAATAAATAAATAAAACAAAAGGAAACAAAAAACACACATGTCTTATATCTTATGTTTCAGAGGTAGTATTGTAACTTTCAAGTGTCCATGTTTTGTTGAATTTTATATAAAGCTTTCTTCATCATTATGGAATAATATATCTATCTGACCAGTAATTATTGGTTGTATTAAATTAAAAATTAGGAAAACAAATAAGAATTAAGAATTAATTAAGCAAAATGTGACTAGATAATGGAACCTGCTAAACAACCAGAAATGAATTACTGACACCTGCAACGAAGTAAAGATTCTGAAAATAATTATCCTGAGTGAAAGAACGCAGGACAAAATAAATGCCTATTTCATGTTTTCATTTATGTAACATTCTAGAAAATAAAAATTAAATTTTTAAAGACAGCAGAACAGTAGTTACCTAGAAATAGGGATTGGGTGAGGTGAAGCATTTAGTGAGTAAGGTGGAAAAGAGAGGTTCAAAGGGCACATCAAAATTTCAGGGGTGACTACTTTTATTAGGTACATACAAGTGACAGATCTTAAGAAATGTATACTTTAATATGTGTCAAAACTGATGAGGAATAAGGTAAGTTAGTTTTTATTAATAAAACAAATAGTGTTAATTTCCTTTGGCATTATAAATAAGAGTATCTAATAATGGAAACTGGAGAAAAATTTTATTCAAATGAGTACCAAAAACATGTAACTTTTAGAAATAACTTTACCAGGAAAGCTATGGAACTCAAGGACAATTGATTTTTAAGTTTAATAGAGGTATATAAAAAGATATGACAAAAGGAAATACAAGCTATGTTCTCAGATGAGAAGACTTAAAGTCACATGAGAGTTACATTTCCTAGAAGTAATATTTTAGAATCCAAACACCGTTTGTGAAGATAAAAATTGATATAGATTTAAGTCTATAGGAAACATAGAATTTCTCTGAACTGCACACTGTGGATAACATCAAACTTCTCTGGGCACCTTTTGTCAGTGGGCTAGCAAGCAGCAAATAGAGCTAGTGTACCCCAGGGTCAGCATCAGACAATGTGAGCAGGAAGGAATGTGTCTGGAGCCAAGAGTTCCACTTGGGTATACCTTGGTATTTCTAATCTTCTATGCACAGGACTTTCAGTAAATCACCAGTTGCATTAACTATGACCTGGCAAGGGCAAGAAACTAGATTCAGAACTTTTAACAGGAGAACTGGGATTCCCATCCCAACTGGTTTTAAAAATACACCAAAAGCATTGCTGTTGTGCCAGGCATTTTGGTGTAGGCTTGTAATCCCAGCAACTCTGGAGGCTGAGGCAGGAGGATCGTGAGTTCAAGGACAGCCTCAGCAATGGTGAGGTGCTAAGCAACTCAGTGAGACTCTGTCTCTAAATAAAAAATACACAATAGGGCTGGGGATATGGCTCAGTGGTTGAGTACCCCTGAGTTCAATCCCAAGTACAAAAAAAATAAATAAATAAAATAAAAAATTGCTATTGTGAGGGGAAAGACAGGACTTGGTTAAATTCCAGGCTTATTTTAGATTCAGCTTGTTTTAGACTCAGCTTGTTTTACATGTATTAGCTTCATTAGTACACTTTTAACTTGCTTCCATGATATCTTAAGTGTATATCTGCATTGCTTAATAAAAATTATTTAAAATTTTAAATTACCAACTCCTGAATTTTCTTTACTAACACATGGTAAGTTTATCTTTTCTTTCTAAGTTTACTAAGTCGATACCATCAAAGGAAAAAATTATATCATTGATATTTTTTAAAAGAACCTTTAAAATCTGTTTCTAAGCATTTTCCTAAGCAATGGGGCCTTGACGTTGTTTTGTATTTCTTATCATCTCTATGTGGAAGCTCCAGAAGCAAAAATTGTCTTAGAAGTTAAGCAGGTATATCCTGTTTTCATTAGTTATTAATTCCTTCCAAAAATGGATAATAACTCTTGATCATTATTCAAGAAGCTTTGTGGAGCTACATTACAAATAATTTTGGGATATAATTTTATATTTGTTGAACATAGAGATACATAGGAGAGTGTAAAAGAAGGGAGAAAAAGCAATGTATCTATTATCATGGCCACAAATCACAGCTGACTGTTAACCATCTGAAAAATAAGTGACAGCTTCAAAATTGGTCTATATTTGTTTGTTTTACACATTCAAAGAAATACAAGGGGAGATCTGAATTTTTAAAATATTTATAGCACATTTTATATCAAACAAGTTAGTCATTTAATACATTGGATTCATATGCAAATTGCCTGTGAAATTTAGAAATGGATTTAAAGAATATTTTACCACTTATAGGTACAAATTTTATGGGTCCATAAAGAAATTAATGGGAATTCCAGGTTAATAGTTTCAATAGCTCTATTATATTTTAATTGTTTATTCTCTGCATCTGATCTACCTACAAAATACTTAGGTTTAAAATTCTGTTAGCATTTTATTCTAGCCCCTGGATATGGAGAGATCTGAGGCTTTGTTACCTACTATATCCCCATGACAATAAGCTTCATGGGTATCATAAAGACCTTGTTTAATGCCTAGTGTTAAATGACTTAGGAATATTTCTTTCCCTATTATGAATAATTTGGTAGTTTCTAAGACATTTGTCAGTTTGGTGACTTAGAAGAGACACATTCTCAAGTGTAACCACTAATTCAAGTTTTCTAGTCTAATTTTTCATGATAGAGATTAGAGAAAGAAAAATATTTTCTTGGATAAATTTGTAAAATCTGATGACATTCACTGAAGAATCCTTGGGAATCAAGTTGATCGTGAAATCCGAGTATGTTCCTAAGGAGATAAAGTCATCCCAATCCCATACAGAGTACACTAAAGTTAGGCAAATAAGTTTGAAACTATTTTTGGCAGCAAACTTATTGTACTTTTACAATATTTCATTCATTTTTCTCAGTTATTATTATTGTTACTTTTCCTTGTGAGCTCTGATTAAGCTATTCTAAAAGTACAATTATGAATAACAGTCAAAGTCCCAAAGTGCACTCCTAAGTCAAGGAAAAGTGAAAAGGCTCAGGAAAAGGCTCAGGAAACCATGTTAAAATGATCTCTAAACCTGAGTGTAAGATTATTGGCTGTGATATCACAGGTCCTAGGGATTTGTGTTGAGTGCCAGGGCGAGAGCTTAGGTCCAGGCTCTTCCCGCTGAAGGAGGACAGTGCCAGGGCAAGACAATTGGTAGATCTAAGTGCTGTGTGTGGTCATGTATATGCACATATTTGTGGGGGTTATGAGTTTAATTGCTTGGGGGCTAAGGATTTACTTTAAGGCAGACATTTAATCAGCCTCTGCCAGGTGGTAGGAGTTTCAAGGGCAGGTAGAAGCTTTCTGTATTCTCTTTCATGTTCCTGGCTCACCCAACTTCATGACAGATACTATTTTTACAGTATGAGCCCAATAAGAGTTTTTGTAAGGAAAAGATGGTTCCTACTTTACTATATAACACAAAATAAGACTATCCTTTTTGCTCTCAAGAGTATGCCAACAGTAAATTTAAAAGAGGCTCCAAGATGCCTTCTCTTAGCTCTTTCATGAAAAAAAAAAAAAAAAGCTTTTCTGCTGGATTTGTAAGTTTAAAGTGAGATTTTAAGCTACACTCTTTGAGACAGATAAACTCCCTTTTAAGTGTTCTTGAAAATCTAAACATTTTTTCTTTGAGTTTCATATTTTATCTATTTTCTTATGTCAGTAAATGAATGCTGAATTCACATTAATGTTGTTATAATCTTTGACAAAGAGACCTTTAAGTCTTTTAGTACAAAAAACTTAAGTCGCTTAATCATAAAATTATTAATTAATTAATTAATATTTTTTGGTACTGGGGATTGAACCCAGGGGCATTCCACCACTGAGCCACATCCCCAGCCCTATTTTGTATTTTATTTAGAGACAGGGTCTCACTGAGTTGCTTAGGGACTCACTAATTTGCTGTGTCTGGCATTGAACTCGCAATCCTCCTGCCTCAGCCTCCGAAGTGCTGGGATTACAGGTGTGTGCCACCACACCCGGCTAAAATTATTAATTATAAAAGATAAATGTCACGATGAACTGAAATAGGCATAGGCCAAAAAAAAATCCATGTCCTTTAAATTGCTGGCTAATTAGGAAACACACTCCCTATAGAATTGACATAGACCTATGACAAGACAATAAAATCACACAATGTTCTCTGACATTAAATACAAGCAGCTAATGATTTCACTCACTTTCTTCAATAGAATATAAATTATTTGCTACACAGTGTGTGTTAAAATGTTGTGTTGAGTTGTGCCTATAGTGACACTCTCTGGAGCAATAGGACAATGGCATCAAACCTGATTGTCTTCAATAATCTAATGTCATTTTCTGTGACACATCAGGCTGTCACACAGCCCATATAGGTTAGTTACTTGGAGTTGGGTTGTGTCTCCATAGTTCTTGTTGGTGGCATTAATCGTCATAATTCCCCCAAGGATGTGGTATTTTGGTTTACTATCTCCAGGGCAAAAATAGATAAACTTTTCTTTTGATCTTCCTAACATAATAGCCCTTGTTCCATGTTGGGGAAACAAAGGAGAATTCTGTTAAATACATTTTGTTACCACTATATGTTCAAACCACTTCTACAAACACTTGAAGTTTATTCTGGTTAGTAGAAAATGATGGTATTTTAGATCTCTGAAAATAAGCATGAATTCAGAATAAGTAACTAATTTTTTCTGAGCTATTTATATTTCTGTTCCTTCAGTAATTCTGGTAAATGGTGATGATTATGTTTGGGTAATCTCATACAGGTTTCTTTGTCAAGCTGATTAGCCTCAGTTTTCATTATGGGTTGAGCTAAGAGTCTTGAACTGATTTAGATGTGAAAATCAAGCTGTGAATTTCCAGGATGGCAACTTGCATTAGACTTTCCCCCCAAAAATCTAGAATATCTCATTATACAGATACCAAAAAGCATTTGTGTAGACTTCTTGGAATTGATATATTTTATTTCTGAAACTATATATTAGCAATAGCCACAGAGTTCTATGGGCTAAATACTATCATAGATATTTTCTCACTATGGCTGCTTGTTTAAGGGCACACATTTTTCCTTTTATAGTTAAATATTTCCATCTAACTATACCATTCTAGAATCCCAGTATTAACACTGATGTAATGGAATCAACCTTCATTGTAATATCTCACACTGCATACCTAGCTTATAGAAAGAATATAACCACCAGAGAGATCATCAAGAATGTTCATGTCTCCCTCATGAAGGAATTCTCAGTATCTTGCTGAGTGAAGGTGTTAGCAAACTTTCTGTCACTGTCACAAAATACCTGAGAGAATCAACTTATATTGAGTAAAGGTTTATTTTGGCTCATGGTTTTACAAGTTCAGTCCATGGTTACTTGACCCTGTTACTTTTGGCCTTCAGTGGCACAGTACATCATGGTGGGAATGTGCAGTGGAGAAGGCTGCTTGCCTCATGGTGGTCAAGAAACAAAGACAGTGATAGAAAGGGGCCAAGATCCCAAGTGAGCAGTGAGGGCATGCTCCCAATGAGCTACCTTCCTTCCCCTAGTCCCCACCTCATAAAGATTCTACCTCTCAATAGTGACATAGTTTGGTGCCAAGTCTTCAACATGTGTGTCTTTGGGGGACATTCGAAATCCAAACTATGGTAGGAGATGTCCCCTCAGACATACCAGCAGATGAAGCTAGTTAATGAACAAGATGTTACATAATAGATCCATTCCAAGTCTAATTCCCTAAAAATTAAGACTTCTTCCTTTACAGTGAAAGGGAGTTTTTTCGCTTTCAATTTCATTCACTGTAACTCTTTGTTGAGAGACAGATTAGCTAATTCATCAGAGTATTAATGCATTGATGTTCAAGCTTATACAAGAAATTCTGAAACCATTCTGAATGTGTCCATACCAATTAATTAGAACCTAAAGAATCTTAAATTATATCTTTTGTCTAATACACTTAAAACCAACTGCTACACATGCATCCCAAACTCCCACAAATTATAATTTGTGAAAAATTTTTAGATTATTTGCTTGTTAACATAAAATGATCAACAGAGAGACCAACTCTCCAGAACATAGTTTAGAAATAATAAGGGATTATAATTCTGGATATGCAAACTCTTGTGATTGTTTTAGTCAACCTTTTTTCATCATTGTGACCAAAAGTCCTAACAAGAACAATGTAAAGAAGTTAAAGTTTATTTTGGCTCATGTTTTCAGAGGTTCAGAAAATGGTTGGCTGGCACAGTGTCTCTGGGCCCATGATGTGGCAAAATATCATGGTGGAAAAGGGCATGGCAGCAGAAAGTAGCTCAAGATATAGGAACAAGGAAGCAGAGAGCTCTGCTCACCAGGAAGAAAGTACAAACACCAATGTCACACCCCCAGTGACTGACTTTCTACAGTTATGCTCTACCTGTATATAGTTAATATCCTGTTAATCTGTATCAGTGTAATAATCCAACAATTAGGTTCTCATATCCCAATCATTGCACCTATGAAAATTTTGCATCATCTCACACATGAAATTTTGGGAAACCTCGTATCTAACTTGTAACAATGTTGGACTATAGGCACATTCAAGGCAGTGGGGACAAAGGAAAACTTAAAATGAAGAGGAAAGGTCTATTTCAGTTATTTTGTAAGTAAATTGGCTACAGGAGCTGATTGCAGGAGTTGGTGATTACTAATTGGTAATGTCAACTGCTTCTGGGAAGTCATCTATGGAAGTGACTTATCTGGATTTTTTTCTTGTGGTTTTAGAGAGTCCTTGCAGTAGATATTCTTATAGGAATATTTCATGAAAGCCCTTCTTTCCTGACCTTCTAACCCCATTTTATTTGATTTGACATAAGTGACTCCATTTTGGTTCTTAAAGTTTTCACATGATGTCTAAAAACATTCTTCCTCATGCAGACCTTGTGTCCCACTGTCTAGACTGCCCTGAGATATAACCCTTGTTATAGATCTGGAAGGAAAAAAGGAGTAGGAAATACTTCTAAAACTAGTTTTTATCATTTTATAAGGCTAATTGTTGCAGTTGCAACCAGGGGTTAAGGATGAACTGATATTTTCAGATGCCTGAATGCTTAGAACAATTTGAAGATTCCAGATCCTCAGCCTCAACTACGTCTAACTTATACTAGTCCATGTTTCAGTATCTTATTCCTTCTCTACCTGTTCCATTAGCATGAGAAACCTGAGGAGATGAGCAGTAAATTGATGCTTCAATTTCAACCCTTACTATGAAATTGCTATGCATAGCCCTCAGTCATACTTCCTATGAGTAGTCACCAAATACCATAGTTCACTTATATTCCATTTCTCCCAAGCACAGAGTTTATCTGTGAGCTCATGGATTATATTACCAAGCAAATCCTAAATCCCCAGATCCTTTGGGAATTCATTTCCTAGGACACTCCTGGTATCAATTGCTGATTAGACAACAGGAAGTATATGGCACACTAAAGTTAGGATAATTTTGAAAGTTATTTGCAAAGTGTGTGTGTGTATACACACACACACACACACACACACACACACACACATATTTCTGGAGTCTTAGAAGAGCATAAGGAATAGTACAGAATCCCAGAATCTTGCTTCCAGAAGCAAAAGTTACAGGAAATAGGAAAGACTTTTAGAGCCAGAAGGACTTAGATTATACCACCCTGAGTGCAGCCATATGTGGCTTTTAAAAAGTGGTTTAGCTATCTTCAAGTGGCTTCAAAGGAAAGGAACCAGGGCATTTAAAGCCTCAACCTCATTCCCATTCCTGTAAGTCTCTTGGGGCTCGTCTGCACAACTAAAGAACACAAGAGATATGATGATGAATTTCAATAAGCCATGCTTAGTAAGGCATGGAGTAGGAGGGAAGAGGGGTAAGAATGGACCTGGAGGCGGGGGCAAATAGAGATGCCAAGTATAGCTCACATGTTATTTTGATTTTTTATTTCCCAGGATTCCTGCAGTCCTGAATATAACCAGGCATTTTAATCTTTACCAATTGTGGACAAATCTTCATTCATTAAATTTAATGTGGCAATAAACAAATTTCCTAAGGATATATTCACAAAAAGAAAAAAAAGTTGTTATATGCTCTACCTAGCTTCAGTACATTAGGTAATTACTAATTTAGAAAAATACATGCATAGATGATTCAGTCCTGAAGTATTTGATATGGGAACTATGAAGCTCGAATTTGCCAACTTAGTCACCCTTGCCTGGATATAAATGGGATTCAAACATTAAGATACTATGATTCAGTCTTGTAAGAAATCTGCAGCTCTATCATCATCTGTAGATATTTTCCTCAGATTAATGGGCAGTTTAATCTTTATAGGCAATATTTGAAAAAATCAGTGAAGACTGACATCTTTATATTTTAGTGGTATTATATTGATTCAATTTGAAATATTTTAATAATATTATATGATATTTATAAATACTATTTTTAATAAACTATAGTATTTAATTTATAAATTACAAGCTAAAATGTATTTAAGGTGAAATACTTTAGAAGCTCTATATGATTCTCTTTCTTTACTAGCACCAATAGCATATATAGTTGCACATTTTAAGAAATCTAATGCACAGCTACTTAAAAAACAAAGGAATTGTTTTGGGGAAAAACAATTTTCATGGCTCTACTATAAAATATATTGTTAAATTTTTTTCTTAAATAAAATGTATAGTGGCAATATTTCCAGCACATCCATCTGCTGGAATGGATTTTACATTGGTAAATACATTTAAAACGGAGGTTTTAACTACAATCTACATTTATTTTGCAGTAATAAACAGCACTGATGTGGAATCTACAAAAATTAGTATCACTATAGAAATGATGAAATTAGAGAAGAGAATTTCTGTTTAAGTTGGTGTTATATTAGTAACAAAAAAGACCAGAACAACAATTAAAGCTCACACTTTATTATTGATATAATATGAGATACCAGAATCATGATGTTTAAAAGGGAATTAAAATATATTCATGGAAAAAATAAATTATGGGGTAATGCACATACTTGGCTAAGAATCAAGTAGTTAATTTTTCTTACTTATAATTTGATTTAAGGGTAGAAAATATGAAAACATTCTCAACCCTTAATCCTTTATATCTGGAAGGAAAAGTGGATATCTGATGTTAAAAGACTCAACTGATGGACAAGATTTGTCAAAGAGAAGAATAATTATGGACTGTTCCTAAGGAATATCATTGAAAGGTAAATGCAATATAGTATAAGCAATGGGAGTAATGTCATAGTTCTCAAGTTCTTCTAGTATCAGTTTTTATTTATTGAAAATAGAAAATAGAAAAAAATTTAAAAGAAAAAATTTATAAAGGTAGAAATTACAGATTGAATGGTATATTTTAACTTTTGTGGAATGGTAAAAGTACAAAGTTTTAATAAAAATGGCTTAGATTTTATTTAATTTCATTACTGTGCTTATATCATTCATTAATTAACTGAAAACACAGAGTCCCTTTAAAAATTAGAGATTACACTAGTTTCTTGAAATTTTACAACATAAAAGACTTGCCCTGTAATAACATTGCTTAAATTTTTTAACTCAATGCATGATTTTGATTAAATCACCTATATTGTATTCAAGAAGTTGCTTAGTACTTTCAGTATATTTTACGGTGTATTTCATTTGTAAAACTTATATTTCTCTTAGCAGACAACAGTTGATTAGGGAGTTGAAGGACTAAACTTCTGTACTCTTTCTTTTTAGTGCATATTAACACAGTTTTAGGCTTAGAAAAACAATCTTTCTTGGTAGATTAAATAGTCATAATGTATTGTCACTTACCAACCCTACTTGTCTTTGAAAATGAAAGAATAAAAAAGATGTCAGTAACTTGAAAAATCACAAATAAAACAAAACTGATTTAGGTTTGATTCTGTCTATGCCATCTTATAATAAAACAAAATGAACAAGTAAAAATAGATAAAACAAAGAACTAGAAGCTGGAACCCTCACAGTTTCAGGGTATTCAAATTGTTTGTTCCTCACTCGTATGTCACAAAGTCTTTGGGAGGTACAAATGTGAATTCTTCAGAAATGATTTGGAGATGACAGTTACGAAAATTAAATTGGTGGCTTGGTATATTTCAATAGTTCAGAGCACTAAAATTTTAAGGGCAGAAAGTTCAGTGCATTGTGGAGAAGAAGGTTAAATACAGATTTTAAGTGTATTTTATTATTTGAAAAAAAAAACAGTAAATATTCTGTGACTATGCCAACCAAACACCATTTTTATGGGAGACTTAGATTTATCCATAAGCTAGCAGCTTAGATTTGTATTTCTGGACACTTTCTATAATTCAATTGATCTCTTTCATGTATTTTAATTTTACTCACTAAATTCACGAAATAAATTTTTATTGATTTATTCAATTCTGAGCACCATTTACTAAGTATCTATTTTGTTTATAACACTGGGGAATATGAAATTAGTACTAAAATGGTCCAGTGTCTTAAAAAAATACTCATTGAATAAGAAAAATGCATGAAAGAAACCTAAAATACATTTAATGTGTTAAATAAAATGCTCATTATGTAGTAAAGTGAACAAAGAACAATAATTTAAACACTTAAAATTTGGTCATTTATGAATAAGCTTAGAGACAAGAAAGAAAATTGAGGAATCATTTGGACAGTTTAGGCTGAAGAGAATGTGGGCAAGGAATAAAGAGAACTCTGGGAAATCCTAGACGCTATCCACAGTGCTGAAAACTTGAATATACACACACAATTTCTTCTCTGGCCTCTGTTGATATTTAAAATTTTTCTCCTCCATTACACATTTCAAGTTCCTTTTTATTTCAGTCAATGCCATAACTTCTAGAGTACTGTATCTGTGTTCATGAGGGGTCTTACCTTTTGTAGTTCTGTCTATATAGGGTCAAAATAGTGTTTTATTAGACTGTATCATGGTACATGTTATTACAAGAAAAAGTCTTAGGGATCACTTTGCTCCATATATACTGCTCTTTTTTCCCATTGCCTCAAAACACATATTTCCTCCCTATAGTCAGAATAAATTCTCATGTTCAATACAATAGCCTCATTTTTCTTGTCTCCTGATTTGCTCAGTGGTATGAAGAGCCCTGTAAACCAGGCATGTCTCTGTTCCAATTCATTGAAACCAGTAATATGTCTGTTGATGGAAACATATCCTACTTGGACATCAAACTTATTAGGCATTGAAAGAGTGAGATTGGAAAAAAATAGTTTAGGCTTTCTTCAATAAATCATGATCTGTACTTATGCCTTTTGGTTCTAATTAAAATTGGGGGAAAAAGAGCACCATGTGTTTGTTAGTTGCTAGATTAGTTCTTAAAGTATTATTTATTGTAAGTCTGTGATGGCTGATACTGTAAATAACTTCATCTTTTTCTAAGGCTAGCCCCTTTTGTGTAACATGGGAAGATCTGGAACATAAAAACATTGCTTAAGTTCTTGCTTTGGAGAGTTGCTATGTATTATAATGTATAAAAAACATCGAGTTGTTAGGATAAGAGAAGAATGGTAGATAATAAATTAACTCTCAGCATTTAAATGAGTGTCTATGCCAGGGAACAAAGATGTTGGGCAAAGCCTCTCACATAGGATTCTAATGTAATCAACCTGCTATCAAAGAGCTATCTGACTCTCAGAACACTGTAATTTTTGAGTAACCTCAGTAGGGGCTACATTGCTGATGGTTGCTAAGGAAAAGATGGTCACTCAGTATTAGTGACTGGTGGGATTAGTAAGGGCATATCCACTGTGTGAGCTTAGGCATATATTCTGTTCCTCTTACTAGGGATGCTTTGCCATGACTTCACTGAATATGCACTTAGTGACTGAGAAAGTACAGTGAAGAAAGTATGGTAAAGAAAATGAGAAACTGTCTTGGAAAAAATAAAGCAGGCTTGATTATTTCTTCTTTGGGAGGCTAATCAGAGGCTAATCTTCATGGGTCTCTGGTTTGCATTGATGAAAACTTGAATTATAGCTGGGACATTTACTTTGGTATTACACTATAATCCAGGTATACATTATGTCCCAGACTTGAACTTGATCTGTATGTATGATTTCATTTTTATAATGAAGTGGTATTTTGTTCAACTAAAATATACATTTTTGTGGACTTGATAACACCCAATTTATAGTTAGAAGCTTGAATTCAGTGTTGTAAGTTTGCTTAAACTCTACTAGGATTCCTCAGTTAGGTCAAAAGCTGTTTAGCAAAGAAGGTGAGTTGATTGCTAAGGGGGATGCAACTTTGCTTCAAAACCTTGGGAGACTCTGACTGCTTCATCACAGGCACCACATAATTTCTGACAAACTGAAGGTCTTTGAGAACCATTGACAACTGTCAAACTGTAAGGGCATAGAGGCAGAGTTGCTGTGTTGTAACCTATGCCAACCAACTAGTCAGTTTTTTTTTATTTGAACAGGATCCAGTTCAAAGAATACAGATTTTTTTTAGAACTTCAGTAGATTTTAATGGGGTACTGAATATAGTTTATGATGTTAGAAAATACAAAGAAACTCACAAAATTGTTTCTCTTTCTCATTTGTAGTGAGTAATGGTGGTTCAGCAGCTTTTCTTTAATTTTTGGGTACATGTACTAGTATGCTAAGATCTAAAGCATATAAATACATATGTATATTTGTAGGATACATTTCCCTTTCTCATTATATGTCACTGAAAGATATGTAGGGGAGCTGATCTGAACTACTCTAGTAGTGGAACCGCATCTGAAAGATGAATCATAATTTGGAGCTATTCCCTGATTAACCTTATGAAAATTTGCTCTCCTTTCAATTACATATTAACTTAATTTCAATTACTTACTAACTTATTAAAATAGTCAAACAAATTCATCTTTGAAGTCTCAATGGCACTTCTCAGCTTTGTCATTTTTCCAGGGATGTGGATTAAACCATCAGATTTATTATTTTGACAGAATGAGAGCATTCTAGGGATTTTATCTTTGCTACTTCCACCATAATAATCTTTCTTCATAGGGCAAGAAGACATGTGGAAATGTTTCCAGTTGGCATCTCTTTCAAGGTTGAGAATATAAACAATATGAGATAAGAATCCTCTGAGGTGGAAGTAAGGGCTACAGAAAATGGTAACTAAATAGTTTTCAAATGCACCAGATCTACCTTTTAATTTTCTTTTCTTATTGCAAATTTCAAGAAAAAACAGCTAGTCAATTAGCTGTTAACTTTGGTGCAATCTTGCTATTATGGCCAACCCCATCCCAGTTATGCTAATTCTAGTTATCGTTCTGAAATTGATAGGAGATGGGGTGTGTTGGAGAATTAAGATTTTTTTCTTATAAAGTTTTACAACACAGGAAAACAGGTTTTGAGACAAAAGAGTGCTGGGAAATGTTACAGTGTTTCTTGCCATTTAGATGTTTAAATATACATATACTAGTTTTTGGAATCCCAGTTTTTCCATAACAATGCCACATCTTATACAAAATGACAGAGCATGGCTACAAATTCAACTGACATTAAAATCAGCAACTTACAGAATTCACTTTGCATTTGGTATTCAGCTACCTGCCTACAGCTACAGGTGATAATAGATAGTTTAATACCATTACAGGAAGTTGCAGATCTAAGTCCATTATTTGAACTAAAAACTTAGAAATTTGATTTAATACTCTTCTAAATCTGTCAAACATTATTAAGACTAACTGTAATGCTACCCAGTTCTTGCTTTTCTCATGAAAAGGAATGTTCTGAGTATTTTTCTAGGGCTGCCATAACAAAGCATCACAAAGCAAAAATACCTTAAAATGACAGAGACACATTTTTATTGGAGGCCAGATGTATTGTTCTGGAGGCAAAAAACACACAAACATACAAACAAAAAAACAAGAAAACCAAAATAAAATGGTTGGCAGGAAATGCTTCTGCTGAAATCTGTACAGAAAATTTCCCTTGTTTCTTTTTAACTTCTGGTGGCTTGCTGGAACTCTTCAGTGTTTCCTTGAAGTAGAACAATTCTTATCTCCACTTTTATTGTCACATGTATTCTCCCTGAATGTATCTATCTTTATGTGATGTCAGCTATAATAAACTACAGAGCCACCATACTCCAGCAGAACTTCACTTTGACTTAAGTAATTTCCTGCAATTTCCCCATCTTCACATGAAGTTCACATTTTGCTTTACTTGTTGTATGGACTTCATCAGCTCTTTCCTTAGGGTCCCAAACTTAACCTATAACAATCTATCCTGCTATAACTAAGGCTCATAATCTTGCCTTCTGGTAAACCTAGGTAATAATTTAATTAGTTGTTTTTCCTTCACATGTAAAACATTCTAATTACTGATCATAAATTTTTATTAACTTTAGTTTCACCTAAGATGACAGTACATCCTTGACATTTATTTCTCTAAGAGTCTGTATCCTGAGTCCCATTCTTGTACCAGTTTTTGTGACTGTAAGATTTCTTCATACAAGCATCTGGTGCCATTTGAGCCTTTTCAAGTAAAATAAAGTTATTGTTATGATACCTGGAAGCTCATAGAATAAATGGGATAACTAGATGACAATGCCTGATAACAGACCAAAGGCAAAAACAGCTTTAAGAATCTGGCAAAAGTTACTTGGAGGAACATTCACTTAGGAAGTAGCTGCACTTACCTTTGCAACTGAATCTTTGACAATGTTAATGGTGCCATGAATTTATTTTTACTGTACAACAATTTGTTTTTCATTTTCTTAAGTTCAAGGCCTAGTCAAGAGTCCAACTAGATGAGTCTGTTTTTTGCAACATGATTTAGCTGTCAGGGAGCAGGGAAAGAGAGCTACCTGCTTGTACCTGTAGGCTTTCTCCCTCCATCTTCTCCTCTCTCCCCCTTCCCTTTCTCCTTTCGCTCTGCCTTCTTTTCATGTGCCATTCTGCCTGGACCACTAAATCCATTGCACTCTTTGAACTAGGGAAAATGATTTTTTCTTAATGTTGTTGGTTTAGAAATAAGTTCAGTTCCCAGATTTTCCTTTCCAAATACCTGTAGTGACTTATAATGTGGAAAACATAAACCAAAAATTGGTGGATTTCTTTTTTGTTTTGTCATTTCTTTCCTGTCAAATTTCTTCTCTGAGGCAATGAATAAAAAGCCAATACAGCAGCTGAGTGTAGTGAAGGATGAAAGGGTGTGGAAAGAAGTAGAAAACAAAGGCATTGGTTAATATTTCCTGTCACAGATATTTTGCAGATAAGGAAATAGAAGTTCAAAGAGGATAAATGTTATACTCCAAGTCAAGCTAATTACAATTGTAAGTTTAAACATAAATCCATTTTAAAATAAAATGCTTGATATTTTTTAGTACACCATGCTCCTTGGTGGTTTACAAAGTGGGTATATTTTGAATTGACACATGAAATAATGCAGTAGTAAAATACAGAGTGATATTATTGAAATATCAGTTCCTCTGCACAATGAATAGAATTTCAATAAAATTCCAGCAAATTATTTTC
This sequence comes from Glaucomys volans, assembly GCA_020662805.1. Classification (NCBI taxonomy): domain Eukaryota; kingdom Metazoa; phylum Chordata; class Mammalia; order Rodentia; family Sciuridae; genus Glaucomys; species Glaucomys volans. The sequence goes on along the minus strand of JAJEJO010001607.1, from coordinate 191,999 downwards.
TGGATATTGACAAACAATATCAAAGGAGAAGAATACCTGAAGGACTGATAAACCTATTCCACATCTTAAAATAAAGCTAAAGTATTGAAGACTGCATAGGTGAGGAAATCTGAAACAAGTAGATCAACAGAATATAGAAGAATTCTGGTGTATAAATAGACTGACACAAACATAGTCAATTGATCTTTGGCTGAGAAGAAAAAGAAGAGCAATGTAGTAAAGATAGATTTTTAAACCAAGGTTGCTGATACAAACGGACATTTGCATTAAAAACATTTTAAATGAATCTCAACAGCTAATTCATTCCTTTTACAAAAAACTCAACCTAAAGTGGATTTTAAGTATACATTAAAAATGAACAACCACAGAATTTGTAGAAGATAGTATACTGGAATATAAAGGCAACTTTGTTTAAAGTTAGGACTTTCTAAATGTAACACCAAAATCACTATCCAGAAAGAAAATATAAATAGGTTGGACTTCATTAAAATTAACAACTGCTCTGTAGACATCACTACAGAATGAAAAGATAGTCCACAGATGAGGAGAATGTTTTGCAAAAAAAGTATCTTTTAAGAAACTGGTGTTGAATAAAATATAGGAAAAAAACTTTACAGTTAACAAGCAGAAAACAAGCAAACCAATTCTAAAATATGAGCAAGATATTTGAAACATACCTCCCCAAGGAAGGTATACTGATGGCAATACCTGAAGCTATAACATTTCTAGAGGAAGTAAAGGGGGAGAAACTTCATAGTATTGCTTTTGGCGATGATTTTATGGATATTACACCAAAAACACAGGCAAAAAAAGCCCAAATAAACAATTAGACTATAAAAATTTAATGGCCTCTAAACAACAAGAAAAACAATGGAGGGAAAAGGCACACGTGCATCCCAAGTTAATGGTCCCAAATTAACTTACCCTTTCCTGTCCCAGCACTACTTCCAATCATATAGAGCTCTCAGTAACATTATTTTAGAATTTTCCCTGGCTCTCAAGGCTAACACCCACCAGGTCCTTTGATTCCCAAATTGTTAAGCTTACACAAGATCTTCTCAAGATGGTACCCTGAAATGACACTACGTCTTTCTTAAAATGTTCTCTGATGCTATACCTATGTACTGTGATTCTTTCATGTTGGCTCCCCAGTATCATACCAGGACCATCACAAGACAGCTCTTTGAAATTGCTCTGGGATTATACACTGGAAAGTAAAGAATTCACCCCACAGTGATGTTATGCTATGTAGGTAAAAACATTACTCTAAAAACAGCAGTAGAATGAGTATCTGATGGTGATGACATGATATCCCATGATATCCAAGAGAAGAATATTCATGGGCAGGTGATAACCAAGAACCAATAGTGAGAACTGATACTGTGCTCAAAAGAAATAGGTGAATACTAAAGCCATCCAAGTAGAAGAATTCTAAATTTGGGTGAGTTTGTGTGAACTTAGAAACTGAAAGTCAAATTGTTAACTTTAAGGTAACTAGCATTTATACCTCAAGAGGAGAAAATGATAATAACAAATGAGTCAGAAAAGAGGTCATAGGATAAGTGAGAGATAATAATTTTCATGGAAGTGAAGAGGTACAAATTCATAGAGAATATAACCAATTGCTCAATCATAATAGAAATTATATAAGGGCAAACATCAGTAAGAGACTAGTAGACAAGCAAGGAATCACTACTTAAGAGAAATATGAATGGTTCAGCTATAATTTAAGTCAGAATGTATATTTAAAGAAAACCTTAGAAGAGATTGAAAGATCTCCCATGTTCTTGGGTAGGTAGAATTAACATTGTCAAAATGGCCACACTACCAAAAGTGTTATACAAATTCAATGCAATTCCAATTAAAATTCCAATTACATACCTCATATAAATAGAGAAAACAATCATGAAATTAATATGGAAGAATAAGAGACTCAGAATAGCTAAGGCAATCCTTAGCAGGAAGAGCAAAGCATGTGGTATCACAATACCTGACCTTCAACTATACTACAAAGCAGTAGTAACAAAAACAGCATGGTATTGGCACCAAAATAGAGAGGTAGACCAATGGTAAAGAATAGAGGACACAGAGACAAACCCACAAAAATACAGTTATCTCATACTAGACAAAGGTGCAAAAAACATACAATGGAGAAAAAATAACCTCTTCAACAAATGGTGCTGGTACAACTGGAAATCCATATGCAGCAAAATGAAACTAAACCCCTACACAATTCTCTCATCCTGCACAAAACTCAACTCAAAATGGATCAAGGACCTAGGACTTAGATCAGAGACCCTGCATCTAATAGAAGAAAAAGTAGGTCCAAATCTTCATCATGTCGGCTTAGGACCAGACTCCCTTAACCTGACTCCCAAAGCACAGGAAATAAAAACAGGAATAAATAATTGGGATAGATTCAAACTAAAAAGCTTTTTCTCAGCAAAGGAAACAATTAGCAATGTGAAGAGAGAGCCTACAGAGTGGGAGAAAATCTTTTCCACACACACTTCAGATAGTGCACTAATCTCCAGAATCTATAAAGAACTCAAAAAACTTTACACCAAGAATATAAATAACTCAATCAATAAATAAGCTAAGGAAATGCACAGACATTTTGCAGAAGAAGATTTACAAGCAATCAATAGATATATGAAAAAAATGTTCAACATCTCTAGTAATAAGAGAAATGCAAATCAAAACTACCCTAGGATTTTATCTCGCCCCAATTAGAATGTCTGTTATCAAGAATACAAGCAAGGATAGGTGTTACCGAGGATGTGGGGTAAGAGGTACGCTCATACATTGCTAGTGGGGTTGCAAATTAGTGCAGCCACTCTGGAAAGCAGTATGGAGAGTCCTTAGAAAACTTGGGATGGAACCACCATTTGACTCAGCTTATGCCCCAAGGATTTAAAATCAGCATACTCCAGTGATGCAGCTACATCAATGTTTATAGCAGCTCAATTCACAATAGCTAGATTGTGGAACCAAACTAGATGCCCTTCAATAGATGAATGGATAAAGAAACTGTGGTATATATACACAATGGAATATCATTCAGCCATAAAGAAGAACAAACTTATGACATTCGCAGGTAAATGGATGGAGTTGAAGAATATCATGCTAAGTGATATAAGCCAATCTCAAAAAAAGCAAAGGCTGAATGATTTCTCTGATAAGTGGATGGTGATACATAACAGGGGGTGGGGGAGGCAAGAATGGACGAAGGATGGATTGTATAGAGGATAATGAGGACTGGGGAGAGGGTGGGGGGAAGGAAAGATAATAGAATGAGACAAACATCATTACCTTATGTGCATGTATGATTACACAAATGGTGTGACTCTCCTTTGCGTACAAGCAGAGAAATGAAAGTTGTACCCCATTTGTGTACAAAGAATCAAAATAAAAATCAGAATGTCTTTGTTGGCAAAAATAAATAATTAGGTGGGAAGAATGGAGACAGTAATCACTGTACACATTTTGAATAGTTGCACTCGGGAATATGAGGAAAAAATGATAGCTTTGCAGTTACACAACTTTTTTAAAATCACAAACATGTAATTCCTGAAAATATCAATTATGCATCTATCTTCAACTTCATTTCTTTGAGAGACATTGCTGTCAGAAGCTCTAATATAGAAACATATGAACCACTTCTTTTACCTGTATTATTCTACCCTTAATTATATATTTTAGATATTCACAAATATATGTATTCCCATGATGACTGAAGATAATAGCTATTACATAAAATGCTGAAAATCTATTTAAATTACTTATGAAAGTTATGAACACATATAAGGATTTTCTATGTAGACAAAAGCTGAAATATGTAATTAACTACAAATTGAGTTATCGATGCTCAGGCAGCATAACTGATTCAAGGAAAGATGGCTCTATGCACACTTCATATTTATGAGAGTTTATTACATCTATTACAAACTAATTATCATTGCAGTGTAATAGCACAACCTAAGGGGCTGGTTTGCCTTCAGTAGTTTTGAGGGTAATGGAGGTTGAAAGCTTGTCTTTTCTGGTAAATAATCCTCCTTATTCATTCCGTATCTTAATGTAATACATAAAATAAGAATACAATACAGGTAAACCTGAGTACTTTGAAATGTACAAGATATTTCAAAGAGGTTTTTTAAAAAAGTGTGATCTCCTAAGATTTCAGGGGTACTTAATGATATTTCTAGTTCATGTGTCTATCAACTGAGTAAACATAACTAGAAGAACCCTGAACCACTCCTTTCCCATCCTGATGCTCCTATAAGAAAAGGCTGGTCTTTCTCTTGGAATTAACTACCCATCTAAAAAGTACTTAATTGTGGTGATCTGTTGTGCAATAGTTAACTGGAGTCACATTGCCTGCTTTCAGATCCTAGTTTCCCTACTTCTTCATTTTGTGACTTAGGTTCCTTGATCTCATTAATAATAAAATGGAGTGCAGTCATTGTCCCTTTAACAGAGTGGTCAGAATTCAGTAACACAATTACTAAGAGTAATTAGAACAGAGTAAGTGCTAAGTATTAACTCTCATTTACAGTACTTGAACTAAGTGTTTGTGTATTTAAAAGTAGATCTGAAGTCAGAATTAAGGGTTAGAGAGATGTGAGTTTTCCTCAAAATAAAAAGTAAGCATTTGTGTGTTGATTTGTTGTAGATGATGTAACTAAAAAAAAAGAAAAGAAAACGGAGCTATTAGCAAAAGAAAGAGGTGGGACAGAGAGAAAAAGAGAGGGGTCAAGAACAAGAAGAATTCAAGAGGAGGGGATAAATGAGTTATCTTTTCAATTTTTTTTATTTATGTTTTAAAAAACATTATCTATTCAAGAACGTTTTGGGATAAGAAATTTCAAATACAAAAAGAAAAAAAATAGTATGATGAATCCCCACATACCCATCTTTGTACCTGAATAGTTATCCACGTCCTTTCTCAACTGTGTATCTGATGCTCATCCTTTAAGCTAAATCTCAACATTATATCATTTCAACTGAAAATATTTCAGCATACATTTAAAAATATGAGCCCCCTTGACCAGGGTCTCTGGTCTAAGTCCTAAGTCCTTGATCCATTTTGAGTTGAGTTTTGTGCAGGGTGAGAGATTGAGGTTTAATTTCATTTTACTGCATATGGATTTCCAGTTTTCCCAGCACCATTTATTGAACAGGCTATCTTTTCTTCATTGTATGTTTTTGGCTCCTTTCTAGTATGAAGTAACTGTATTTTTGTGGGTTTGTCTCTGTATCTTCTATTCTGTACCTTTGGTCTGCCTGTCTGGTGCCAGTACCATGTCATTTTTGTTACTATCGCTCTGTAGTATTAGTTGAACATCTGGTATTGTGATACCTCCTGCTTCACTCTTCCTGCTCCAAATTGTTTTGGCTATTCAGGTCTCTTATTCTTCCAGATGAAGTTCATGATTGCTTTCTCTAATTCTAGGAGGAATGTCAGTGGAATTTTAAATGAAATTGCATTGAATCTGTATAGTGCCTTTGGTAGAATGGCCATTTTGACATAATTAATTCTGCCTATCCGATAACATGGGTGATCTTTTCATCTTCTAAGATCACCCATGTTATCAGATAGGCATTTTATTATTAATGAGATCAAGGAACCTAAGTCATCTTCATCTAACCTAAGATCTTAGAAGATATTTCATCTTCTAAGATTTTCTTCAATTTTGTTCTTTAGTTTTCTATAGTTTCATTGTAGAAGTCTTTCCCCTCTTTTGTTAGATTGATTACGAAGTATTTTATTTTTTTGAGGCTATTGTGAATGGAGTGGTTTTTCTAATATCTCTTTCAGAGGATTCATCAATTGTGAAAAGAAATGCCTTAGATTTATGCATATTGATTTTATATTCTGGTACTTTGAAAAATTCATTTATGAGTTCTATAAGTTTTCTAATGGAGTTTTTTTGATTCTCTAAATATAGAATCATGTCATCATCAAATAGTGACAGCTTGAGTTATTTTCCTATTCATATTCCTTTAATTTCTTTGGTCTTTCTAATTGCTCTGGCTAGTGTTTCAAGGATGATGTTGAACATAATTAGTGAAAGAGGGCATCCCTGTTTTTTCCAGTTTTTAGAGGGAATGCTTTCAGTTTTTTTTTTTTTCTATTTAGAATGGACATAGACAGCCTTTACAATGTTGAGGTATGTTCCGACTATCCTTTTTTTCCCAGTGTTGTAAGCATGAAGGAGTGCTGTATTTTATCAAATGCTTTCTTGGCATCTATTTTGAAATAATCATATGATTCTTAACTTTAAGTCTATTGACGTGATGAATTATGTTTATTGGTTTCTGGATGTTGAACCAACCTTGCATCCCTGGGATAAACCCCATTTGATCATGGTGCAGTATGTTTTTACTGTTTTGTATGGGATTTGCCAGAATTTTGTTAAGGATTTTTGCATCTATGTTCATCAGGGATATTGGTTAAAGTTTTCTTTCCTTGATGCATCTTTGACTAGTTTTGGTATCAGAGTGATACTCGCTTCATAGAATGAGTTTGGAAGGGTTCCTCCTTTTCTGTTTCCTATAATACTTTGAGGAATATTGGTGTTAATTCTTCTTTAAATGTTTTGTAGGTTTGGCTGAGAATCCATCTGACCCTAGACTTTCCCTAGCTGGTAGGCTTTTGATGGCTTCTTCTATTTCAGTGGTTGAAATTGATCTGTTTAAGTTGTGTGTCTTTCTGATTCAGTTTGGGAGGGTCCTATGTCTCTAAAATTTGTCTTCAATATTTTCTATTTTGTTGGAGAGTATAGATTTTCAAAGTAGCTTCTAATAATGTTATGTATTTCAATGGTGTCTGTTGTGATCTTTCCTTTTTCATCACAAATTCTAGTAATATGAGTTTTCTCTCTCCTCTTCATTAGTGTGGCTAAGGGTTTATCAATTTTGTTTATCAAAGAACCAACTTTTCGTTTTGTCCATTTTTTTGAATTGTTTCTCTTGTTTCAATTGATTTCAGCTAGGTTTTAAATTATTTCTTGTCTTCTACTACTTTTGGTGTTGATCTGTTCTTCTTTTCTAGAGTTTTGAGATGTAATGTTAGATCATTTAGTTGTTGACTTTTTATTTTTTAATGTATGAGCTCAATGCAGTGAACTTTCCTCTTAGTACTGCTTTCAGAGTGTCCCAGAGATTTTGATATGTTGTGTTCTTGTTCTTGTTTACCTCTAAGAATTTTTTTATTTCCTCCCTGATATCTTCTGTTATCATTGCATTTTTCAATAGTATATTATTTAGCCTCCAGGTGTAGGAGTAGATTTTGTTTTTTATTTTATCATTGATTTCTAATTGCATTCCATTATGGTCTGATAGAATACAAAGTAGTATTTCTATTTTTTGGTACTTATTAATAGATTCTTTGTGGCATAGTATATGGTCTATTTTGGAGAAAAATCCATGAGCCGCTGAGAAGAAAGTGTATTTGCTCTATGATGGATGAAATACTCTATACATGTTCATTAAATCTATATCATTGATTATATTATTTAGTCCTACAGTTCCTTTGTTCAGTTTTTGTTTGGAGGATCTATCCAAACAAATGATGAGACTGGTGTGTTAAAGTCACCCAGTATTATTGTGTTTAAAATCATTATGTCTTGCTGGTTTATGCTTCTCTGAATCAGTATAAAATATCCTTCTTTATCCCTTCTGACTAACTTAGGTTTGAAGTCCGCTTTATCTGATATGAGGATGGAGACCCTGCTTTTATACTGAGTCCATGTGCATGGTATGTTTTTTTCCCATCCTTTCACCTTTAGTCTATGGATGTCTTTTTCTATGAGATGAGTCTCTTGAAGGTAGAAAATTGTCAGGTCTTTCTTTTAATCCAATCTGCCAGTCTATGTCTTTTGATTAATAAATAGACATGACTTCATAGCTGGAATTTGGACTGCAAATGCATTTGAAAATAATATTAAACTTCTCTTATAGTTCATTATTCTTTGCACTACTTCAGTAAATTAGTATTTCTAACATTGAAGAAAACAAACTTTAGAAGAAGTGGGTTATTCAACTAGTAATGCAACTATTTCTATTTGTTTAAGATATTTAGTTTAATAGTTTGCAATGAAAACCTTAGCTACAATAATTTAATTTTAATTTGTTGTTAAATCCAACAAATTAACAGTATTAAGGTTTATTATTCCCTGATCACAATTCTCTCTTTTAACTTAGCAGGATAACACGGTAGAGTGAAAATATGTTTTGGAATCACATATACCTAAATTTAAATTCTACTTTACCACTTACTATCCCTGTTATGTTGAGCACAATTTCTTCAAATGTAGTCTTCATTTGTATTTAGAAATGAGAATAATCACACTAATTTTTTTTTTCTGAAATGGGGATTAGACATTATAATTATGGAGGTGTTTATCACTGTGAATAGAATAGAGACAGTTCTCAAATGAGAAATTCTCATGAACTTCTCTTTGCAAGAAGTTGACTACTATTTCTGAATATGACTACCATACTATAAGCAGTATTTATTTGATAACAGTTTTATAACTTAATTAATATGACAAATATTGTTTATTGAAAAATTTTAGAGATTTTAGGGTTTACAGGTGACAAACTCAGCTTGACTCATTTGTTAAGGGAGCACAAGTAGAAGACAAAAAAAATACTGTATTTTGGGGAGCACTACTAAAGACATAAAGCAGGTAAAATGTGAGGCATATTAATCCTTCTTCATTTCTACAATTCTAGCCACATTTGGGCCATCATATTCAGTTTGGGTCTCCATATCATACCACATATTTCCAGTGTATCATACCACATATTTCCAATGGACAATAAGAACAATGCAAGCATTTGGGTATGTTTAAGCAATTAAAAAAAGTGTAACATGAATAATAGTAGAAATCAGTTTACAGTTGTTTCTAGATATGCACCCAGTAATAGGATCTTGCTCTAATAGTTACATACTATAGGGAGAAACATTTAGTGAAAATATAAAGATTTTCTAATGGTAAAATGTACCCAAGCATGAAATGGTATGCTTTTTACACAGAATAGACTGAAGACTACTTGGCTGACATATCACAGAAGGAATTCAAACATTGAATTGTGAGATTCTTAATTGTCTCATTCATCTGATATTGTTACAATTAAAGGTTTTGTTTTCTTTAGATTTGAATTGATACATTGAAAAGAGTGCTTTAGTTATATTTTTTTTGTATTGATACCTCCATTAATATTGGTATGACTAATGCTAATTAAATGAAAACTTTGCTGTATCAAAGATTTTAAATAAAGCAACTCCCATTTGAAAGAAACTAATAATTTCTCTACTAAGCCATGAGAAAGTAATAGTCAAGATATGAAAACAACGTGAATATTCATTGATAGATGTGTGGATAAAGAAAATATTGTACGTTTATATATTCTATTACATAGATGGATAGATAGATAAATAGATAATTTTTCAAACTTGATAAGGAAGAGAAAATTTTCTTGCTTGTGACAATATGGATGAACCCAAAGGGTATGATCTATGTAAAATAAGCCAGGCACAGAAATACAAATTTTGTATAACCTCACCTATATAAAGTGGAATTTGAAATGGTCACTCTCTTAAAAGCTCCGTATATAATGGTGCTTACCTGGAACTTGGAAGAGAGAAAATGGGGAAATGTTGGTCAAAGAATAAAAGTGTATTTATGCAAGTTGAATAAGTTATGGACATCTTATATACAATAATATGAATATAGTTAACAATATTGCATTACATCTTTCAAATTGACTAAGAGAGTAGATTAAGAGTTCTTAACATACACACAAATACACAGAGATAAAGAAAATGCCATGTGAAATGAGAGACATGTCATTTACCTTGTTTGTGATAATTTTATAATGTGCATGCATATCTAAATATTAGGTTGCATACCTGCATATGACTTCATGATGCGTAGTAGATTTCAGACTGTGCTTGATTCTGAGTTATTCTATTTTATAAAGAGGTTGCTTGTAGAATGACTCATCACCTTATTTGTACAAGCAACCACCATTTTCCTACCATAACCATAAGGAGCAAACTGATAAATAAATTTGTCATTTTAATAAAAATAACCACCTGTGAACTCATCAAATTAATCAGAGGCATATGGATGCATGGATGTATCAAATTCATATCAGAAAAACCAGACCCATGAGCTTATCAAACACACCAGACCACCAAACAAAGCAACCCACTCTCCCAAGGCCCATAAAAGAAGGAGCATCCAGGCACTGAACATGGCAGAACACTGACTCCTGCCGCTCATCATGAGCCTTGCCTGGGAAAATGCCCAGCAGCACACTTCCAAATCTTTGTCCTGAGGCTTCAGCACAGCAGTTTCTCCTGCTGTGAAGACCATGCAATGGGCCACTCTTAGCTGTCATCTCAAGCTGTTACTCCAAGCTGACTCTGAAATTGCTGTCCTTCAGGACCCTGAACTAAAAAAGTTCCTGCACTTTGATAACTCTGTGCCCCAAACTACTTCCTGATCTTATTTGACCACCTACAGTGACTCTTTACATTGATATCTACCCTCTACTTTTGCTCTCTGTTCAACTCTCTGAGCCCCTTTGGCTGCCTTACCATTGAATTAGCTTCAGTTTTTCTGCAATATCTCTATGAAAAAATAGAAATGGTGCTGTGTTCTGAATTCATGACTGTCTATTTTGAAGCTGCACTGTCCATGGAGTACTTCTTGGTCATGACTGAATGTAGGCTGGATTCTAAGGCAACTTATTCCTTCAAAAAGTGAGATATTTCAGATAAGTGACTTTGCCTCAGAAATTGTTCATTGACCTGGACAAAATTTTCTTAGAATTGTGCTATAGTGTGACACTGTTCATCACAATCCTCACTCTCTACTAATTTCTTCTTTTTCTACTTCACAGAAATCAGACCTGCATCTTCATATGACTCTTCTCCTTACTTCCTTTTCCTCCCTGTTCCTCTTCCATCATGGACATTTCTACTAAAATCTCTTTCAAGCCTAATTCTATCTTATTTGGAGAGAATATTATGGTTCCTTAAAGATACTAAAATTATTAATGCATATTAATTGTGTGAATTAATGTGACAGTTTCACACATGCATAAATCATGCCTTGATCACATTCACCTTTCATTTTGCTCTGTCTTGACTTCAACTAACTCTTCCCTCCCCTGTCTCCCTTGTCTTTCCTGACTCCTTTCTCCTTCCTTTAAAGTCTTTCTTCTATTTTCAATTTCTTCTTGTTAATATTATATTCTTCTATTACTATCCAGATATGAATGAAAATATCCAATATTTGGCTTTCTGTTTCTGGCTTATTTATTGAACATGATGTCTTCCAGTTCCATCCATTTTCCTGAAAATTACATTATTTTTTATGACTGAATCATACTTATTGTGTACATAGCATATTTTCTTTACTTACTCTTCTATGGTTGTGCACTTAGGCTGATTTCATATTGGTAACATTATGAATAGTGCCACACTAAGTATGTTTGTGCTGGCATCTTTCTTGTATGCTAACTTAATTTTCTTTGGATATATACCCAGGAGTGGAATAGCTGGATATATGATAGTCTTATTTCAGTTTGTCAGGACCTCCATACTGTGTTTCACAATGGCTTTCTAATTTATACTCCCAAAAGTATATAAGGGTTCCTTTTTATCCAGTATTCATTAGCTTTCTTTTTTTTCTTTTTTCTTTTTCTTTCTTTCTTTCTTTCTTTCTTTTTTTTTTTTTTTAATAATAGCCATTCTGGCAGTGAGAGATAGAATCTCACTGTAATTTTGATTTGCATTTCTCTGATGGCTAAAAATGTTGTGCAATTTTTTTTCCTATATTTATTGTCCATTTATACTTTCCATTTTGAGAAGTGTCTGTTCAGCTCCTTTGCCCATTTATTAATTGGGTTACTTCTTGTTCTGTGAGGTTTTTGAATTTTTGTAGATTCTGCATATTTTATTCATGCTTTTCTCCCATTCTGTAGGTTGTCTCTTCACTCTTGTTGATTGCTTCCTTTGCTGTGCAGAAACTTCTTAATTTGATATCATCCCATTTGGCAATTCTTGCTTTATTTTCCTGAGATATTTAGTTATATCCAGGAAGTCATTATCTGTGCCAAAGTGTTGGAGTGTCTTCCCTATTTTCTTCTAGTAGTTTTAATGTTTCAAGTCTTGCATTAAGGTCTTTCATCCATTTTTGAGCTGATTTTCTGTACACAGTGAGAGACTGGGTTATAGTTTAAAGGTTTGACATATGAATATCTAGTTTTCTCAGCATCACTTGCTGAAGTGGCTGTCATTCTGGAGGTTTTGTCATTGGAGAAAAATCTGTTTTTATTAACTTGGGCAAGAACAAGTTGGGTATAGATGCATTGGGTTTACATCTGAGTCTTCTATTTCATTGTTCTTCATATGTACTTTTATGCCAATACCATACTGTTTATGTTATTACAGTTCTGTAGTATATTTTGAAATAAGGTTCTGTGATTTCTCCAGCATTACTCTTTTATTTTTGAATTGCTTTGGCTATTTAGGGTCTTTTGTGTTTCTGTAGGTATTTTAGGGTAGTTTTTTCTAGTTCTGTCAAGAATGCTTTCGGAATTTTTTTTTGTTTTACATTGAATCTCTAAGTCTCCTTCAATTTCTTTATTCAGTGCTTTAAAATTTTCATTGTAAATATCTTTCACCTACCTGCTTGGTTTTATTCCTAGATTTGTGTGTGTGTGTGTGTGTGTGTGTGTGTCTATTTTAAATAGGGTTCTTTTCCTAATTTCTTTCTTATTGAGTTCATTATTGGTGCATTAAGAAGCTATTGCTTTTTGTTAAGTTGATTTTGTATCCTGATACTTTGCTAAATTTGTTGACATCTATATCTTGGAGGATCATAACTAATGCAGTTTTCAACACCCTTACACTTTTCCTGGAGCTAATAAGAAGCACTCTTTTATAGGGGAGACTTCTTGAAAAATACCAGAGAAGAGGAAAAAATGTTAGAAAAATTATTAACTTTGGTTATTATTGCTTTGCAGGTTTAGGGAATTAAGTCATTCAAGTAAACAGTCCCTCTTCTATTCTGGTATGAGTTATGTAGAGATATTTTCTACTCTTAGAGTTCCTGTTATGAAGCTCCTGCTCTTATAATGAATTAGTCTGCAACAAATGTTGGAAAAGACAGAGTAAGAGAATTTAATTAGGCCAGTAACATAAACAAAATATTGAGTTGCTGGTAGACAAACTGTTTTGTATTATTTTAGGAGAAAATGTAAATAGTATGTTGATACATTAAATAGATTTTACTTAGAGCTCTCATTAAGACTTTTAGTGTTCCTATGAATTGATAGTTCAATAGAGGTGAGTAGTGAGTAGCCAACAATTTTGAGTTAAGCAATCAATTCTAAAGTTATTAAAGATAAGTTTACTTTCTGCACTAAAGCTTCAATTTATTTTAAAAACCCATTCACTTTCTTCATTGCTTATAATTCGCCACCTACAACTTCTAACTTTATCCTATTATTGTTCTCCATTCTCTCTGCCAACACCTTACACAGGTCTTCACTGCTTCATGTCTACTTCATGGGAATAGCCTTCTAGTTACCCAGTTGTGATAAGGAACACTCTATGGAACCAGATATCTGGGCTTGAATCCTTTGTTGTATTATAATAACTTCATGACTTTAAACAAGTCACTTGAAAGCTTATAAGTCTACATTTCTCATCTATTCAGAAGATGAAATGAAAATATACATACATAAAGCATATATCTTATGATTTGAACTTGTTAGCACTTAAATAATGAATACTATAAAAACCTATTCCTAAAAATATTATGAAAAACTATTCTTTAAAACCTTAAGTGTTTACTTTTGTTGTGGAGTCAGTTTATTTTAATTTTATTCCCTCACTAGGGTTTTATGCATGTCCCCCAAAAGTACATGTAGAAAGCTTAGATTCCAGGGAGTTAGTATTTCCAGGTGCTATGGATCTCTAAGAGGTGGGGCCTCACTGGAGACTCTTAGGTTGTTGGGGTCACGCCCTCCAAAGGGATTGTGCAACCTTGGTCTCTTCCTCTTTTTCTCTGATTCCAGGATGGAGGTGTAAGCACTCACTGGAACATACATTCCTGACAAGATGTGCTGCTCTTGGTAGAGATCCAAGCGAACCAATCCAAGGACCACACAATCGTGGAGTGAACCTCCAGAACTATGAGCCAAAATAAGCCTCTTTATTTCAGAAGAGGCCTGTGTCAGGTATTCCTTTTTAGTTAGACAAAGCTGACTAATAAACTCTTTATAATTGTGCGAAGTCCATTATGGATATAAATGTAGGAAAATTCACAGATGTGGGGGTTAAAAACAGAAAATGTCACTTTTGATAATTTTATTTTTTTGAACTTCATTTTTTTTTTAAAGTGAAGACAGACATTTAGAAAGTATCAAGATACAGAGAAAGAAAGAACTGAGAGCAATATTCACCTGGTCTTGGTTTCTAGTAGCCATCCACCATCTGTAGCAAGTTGCTACATGACAACCTTACATAGGTTACTTCTGAAATAAGAGAACTAGACAAATATTTAGTTACAAGTTCAGGTTCAAGAAACCACTCTTTAATACTTTATGGTGTTGTATCCAAATCTCATGGCAACACTTCAGTGCATTAGGATAAAGTTGAGGTTGTCTTTAACCCATTTTGGAGTTTGTAAGATGATGATATTAAAGTGAGAGAAAGAGGGAGTGGATGTGAAAGTAAAATGGCTTCTATCTCTACAAAGTGGATATGAGGATGGAGATGGGATCTGTAGATAGTACTAGAGAGCACCAGGAAACCAATTCCATGTCCGCCACCTAAGTGAGTGGGGTGTCAAAAGAAAGAGCAGCTTCAAATCCAAGAGTGTAGTAATTGGGGTTCTCCAGAAAAACAGAACCAGTAGGGTGTGTGTGTATGTGTGTGTGTCTGCATGTGTGTGTGCAAAGAGATTTACTGTGAGGAATTGACTTATGCAATTGTGGAGGCTGAGAAGTTCTAAAACCTGTGGTTGAGAAGCCGAAGACCCAGACCATGGTGGTATACTTCCAATCCAAGTACAGAAGACTGGTGTTGCAGTTCAGCAGTCCATGAGAGGGGCAAATTATCCCTTGCTCAGTCTTTTTGTTCATCTGAGACCTTCTTTAGATTGGAGTAGGTCCTACATAGGGGAAGGCAAGCTGCTTTGCTCAGTCCACCACTTCAAACAGCACTCTTATCCAGAAACACCCTCCCGAACGCACCCAGAACAATGTGTACACAAATTTCTGGCACCTTATAGACCAGTCAAGTTGATCTCTAAAATTAATCATCACAAAAGTCAGCAAAGGAAGATGTGTCTTAAGGGAAATAAATATTTCATCACGAGCAGTAGATTAAAGAAATTTTCAGAGAAGAAACTGGGGGTTCGGGGAAACGTTCTATTTTTCTAGTTTTTGAAAAGTGAAATTGCGTTATCTGGCAAATATAAAAATTAATGTTAATTGTGTTTGGGACATTGAAAATTAAGTTTCAGTCCCTATATTTAGGAAGAAACACTAAAGTAAAAAGTAGTAGCCTGGAAAGATAGTTGTAACACAGAAATAGAGGTCAACTAGTCAATACAAAATGTCCCAAAGAAACCAACATGAGAGGGGAGAAGATACTGCCAGAATGAATTTGAAAACAGCAGCTAAGACTGTCTTGATCACTATTTTTGAGTATAAAAACAGGAAACCCTAAAAAGGGTGTTACCTTTCTGTAGTCTTACAGGATTGAGATTCAAATTGCATTAAGACATCTGGCTTTGAGTAAATTCCCCAAATTCTTTTAAAGATGAATGCTTTTTTTTTCTTAGATACCACAAGTACCTGGACAAACAAAATTTGCATCTAAGTAGAGGTTGGCTTTACGCATTTACGTCTTATTTATTTGTCTGTTTTTTTGCACACAGACTTTTAGCAAAAGTTTGAATTGTCTCATAGCATATCAAAGAAATTTGAGTTCCTTGTTTTTAGAGATATATCTTACTACTATCTTGTCATGAAATTTTTATCATGAAGATTATTTTCTGCTGTAGAAAAGTCCACTGGGATTTTTTCAATAAACATTTCTAGAGCATAACGTGTCAACAGGACCTCACGCCACTTACATGTCAGATGTAGGGTTATTTGAAATACTGTTCTTGCCCTTAAGAAAATATAGAATGAGACAAACATCTATACCCTGTGTATCTGTATAAATATGCAAATTATATGATTCTACTTTGTGTACAACCAGAAAAATGATAGTTGTACTCCATTTGTGTACAATGACCTAAAATTAAAAAAAATAGATTAATTAAAAAAAAGAAAATAATAACTGTGGATACAAGAAGAGCTTAAGTTTATATGATGGAAACATCATGCATAAATATCATTTGATGGTTATTAACTAATATTTATAAATGTGGAGAAAAGAGTATTCTAAAAGAAAACATGAAAGACTTTGAAAAAATTAAGATTTTTAGTAAGGGGAAATGGTGCATTCATTTCCTTTTGCTGCTATAGTAAATTACTAAAAACTTCATGTCTTAAAACAGCACAAGTTTCTTTGAGTTCCAGAAGTCAGGAGTTCAAATGGGTCTCATTGGGCTAAAATCAATTTGTCAGAAGGACTCTTTCCTTTGGAGGTTTTGGAGTGAATTAATTTTCTTGTCTTTGTTTCAGTTTCTTGAGGCTTCTTTCATATCTTGGATTATAGCATCCTTCCATCTTCAAAGTCAGTGATGGTTGTTCTAGTATTTCTCCCTTTAAATCTCTTGGACATGAATGCTTCTGCCTCCAAAACCACATTTCAGGATCCCTTGTGGTTAATTAGTCTCTAATAGATAATACAAAATAATTACTTTATTTAAAATCAGCTGATTAGCAACTTTAATTCATCTGCAAACTTTATAACCCCCTGTAGAAATGTACTATATTTAGAAGTTCCAGGAATTAGGACATGGAAATCTTTGAGTGGGGCATTACTACCACAAATGACAAAAATTATAAAATTGGAAAAAAGAATGTCTCTGAAGAAACAGGTGTTCTCATCGAAAAATGCATAGGTTTTTGAGATACTGTGGAGAGACACAAGATTGGAAAGATAGATTTGGATTTGGTAGTTTAGTTTTGGAAGTTGAAGTGACACTAAATTGAAGTTGATAATGTCCCAATTGTGGGTCACTTTTGCATACATGGGAATGCAGCATGGATTAAATGAGACTCTAGAGGGCACAGACTCTGCTTGGATGACTTGTCACTAAAGCCCCAAGCAAGACAGTGCTGACACTCTATAAATTTGTTAGATGGTTCTGCTTACCACATGTATATGGATGTACATATCTCGTTTTTAGTCTTCATGACTTTTTCATATATGATATATAGAGAGACAACTTAAGAATGTTTATGCTAAAAATGATGTGATTTATGTCCATTGACAAGTTATTTATCATTTCCAAACCTCAGGTTTTACATTAGTGAAGTACAGATAAAATAATAAATAATTCATAAAGCCGTTGGGAGACTTACAAGAAGTTGTATAAACACTTGCACAGCAGCTGCTGCATGGGAAGAACTCGATAAATGCTAACTGGTTTAGCCAATTTGTGAGAAGTCTAGTCCTCTTCCACTTGTTATTTTACAAAGTGCACACACATCAACTTTTCTGGCTTAGATTTATTCTTTTTAAATTTTTTTGGTTGTAGATGGACATAGTACCTTTATTTTATTTATTTATTTTTATGTGGTGCTGAGGATTGAACCCAGTGCTAGGCAAGCACTCTGAAACTGAGCCACAACTACAGCCCTTAGATTTATTCTTGGAGTTAGTAGTTTACTATAAGGTCACTTTCAGCCTACAATATGTCATTTGCATGTTCTCATTATGTTCCTAATCCTGATTATAGTTCAGGGTTGAAAGGATAATAAATGGAGATACTGGGGCTATGGTTGACAGAATTCTAAGGTGCCTCCCAGGAATTTCTCTCTCCTTGTATTCATGTGCTGGAGTAATTCCCTCTCCTTGAGTGCAGATGTGACTTACTTCTAGCCAGCAGAACATAGGAAAGGCAATGAGACATCTCTTTTGAATACACTACACCACTAGCTTTTCATTGCTATATAATAACCCAAAATTATAGGCTTAAAACAACACACCTAAGTATCTCTCAAGCAATATAGTTCAGATGCCTGGGCAGGCTCATCTGAGCCACCTGCTTAGTATTCTGCAAGGCTGAAATCAAATTGCTGGCCCAGCTGGGGAACTAACTTGTTCAGAGGCTCTGGGAAATAATCTATTTCTAAGGTCATTGTGGCTGTTGCTCATGTCCTTGCACTTGGTAGATAGAGGCCTCTGTTTTCCTGCTGCCTCTCAAACTGATCCTTGTCTTTGTTCCTAATGCTGCCCTCATTCTTTCTCTTGGTTCCACCCATCCTCAAACCACCAATGTCACACTGAGTCCTTCCTTGTGCTTTCAGTCTCTCTTACTTCCTTTTCTACTACCAACCAGAGTAGTCTTTGATTTGATGGGGTCTACAAAATTTAGATTAGATCCACAGAGATAATCTTACTATCTTAAGGTCAACTGTGTCATATAAGATACAATCATGAAAATGATATTGCAATATATTCACAGGTACTGGGGATTAGAGTGTGAAATCACAGGATGCAAATTTAGAATTCCAGCTCAAATTCTGAGTTTATAATTTAGACTCCATCTTAACAGATTGATAAAGGAGAGTCTGTTACTGGCCTGGAAGAAGTAAAAAACCATGCTGTGTCTAGGGAGAGGGCCACATGGAAGGGAATTGCAGTCACCCTCTGTGAGTCTGCCATCTTACACTGGGAACAATCTTCAGGCAGTAGCCAGTGATAAGCAGGAACCCTCAGTCCTACAACCAGAACCACATGAATCTGAATTCTTCTAATAGCTATGTAGGCTTGGAAGTGGACCCTAAACTTCAGAAAGATATATAGCCTGTCTGACCCCATGATTTCAACCTTGAGAGACCCTGAGTTAATGACACAGTTAAGTTGTGCACAAGACCACCTGATCCATAGAAAATATGTAATGATAAATGTCTTTTGTTTAATGCCACTAAGTTGTGGCAATTTGTTACTTAGAAATAAAAAACTAATACATGGGACTTGCCTGTAGAGATCTTGATTGAGCAAGTCCGGGGTTAAAATCAGAAGTCTGCAGTTTAACAAATAATGAGTGAGTTTGATGCCTAGTCTCTTGATTAGTTTGAGAAATCCTGAATTTATTTCTTACAATTTTCATCTTTCATTAAGATGTAGGAGAATCTCATCATGGTGATTTTGTGTATGTATCCAGAATTTTTATTCCTTCATTTCCTTCAGGAGAACATTACTCAATGAAAGTAGCTTAAAGTCTGTAATAACCTGAGAAAGACCCCAGAGCAAGAAAATCCACAAAATCCATGGCAATCAAGACATAAAACAGCTTGTTTCTTCCAAAGATTGGGTAATTCAATCATCTTCCAGAAGGCCACCAGCAGGAGAATGATAGAAATGACATATTTGCTGTTCATGGGAGAAAAAAGAATGTAATTGGAAGGAAATAAGACAAGATGTTCACAGATAAAGGAGGAAGTATCTGCTGGTTTAAAAATTGTGTGCTAGTTTGCTCATATGCCAACAATCAATCTATTTTCATCTTCTCAATTCAGGCTTGGTTAGAATTAAATGTGAAGAGCCTTAGCTTTCAGCAGGACAGTGGAATTTATTTATTTATTTTAATGCCTGGAGATGGATCTATAAAGAATAAAGGTTAGTCACTTTAGCAGAACAAGAGACTGTTTATCACTTCACAAACCTAATAACTGATTTCCTAAGAAACAGTACTGAGCACTGGGATTGCAATTATGACTCCAGCTCATACATTCTGGCATTTAAGAACAAATTCGATTTTGTAATTAGCAAGCAAACTGCCTGGACTGTGCTTATTGGACTATATATTTTTAAAGTGGCTTTGGCGCTTTGGTCTGTAAAAAGTCTTTTACAGGCTATATTAATCACAATTTCTAATACAAAGTATATTCTGACATCACTGAAGAATCAATAAAGGTAATTTTGCACTGAGGGCAATGCTTAGTGCAATGTTTATACTCAATTTCTTAAA
Source organism: Glaucomys volans (assembly GCA_020662805.1). NCBI lineage: Eukaryota > Metazoa > Chordata > Mammalia > Rodentia > Sciuridae > Glaucomys > Glaucomys volans. The sequence continues at coordinate 171,813 of JAJEJO010001607.1, read as the reverse complement.
TCATTGCATTTGGGGGTAAGGAGGATGAACTGCCAAATTTAAATGTTTCTCTTACTATGTGTAGGAGAAATTTTCTCTTTGTCAGTAATCTTTGAAATTAGAACCAAATATTGAAATACTTCTTTAAAAACTACAGTTTCACAGTTAATGAAAAAAGTACTGAAAAGCAACATGTTCACAACTTGAGGGTAAAGAGAAGAGAATTGATTGAGAAATAATATATTACTAAAAATAGCTGAAAATTTATTATTGAGATCGACTTGTACTATTTATAACATGCATTTGAATAGCATTTTAGCATATGTCAAACAAGAACCTATAAACCTTACCTCTTTCTACTCTAGGGGTTGGCAAACTAAAGCCTGTGGGTAATTCAATTCTGTTTTGATGTAAGCCAGTGATCTAAGAATGTGGGGTTTTGGTTTGTTGTTGTCTGTTGTTTTGTTTTTGCACTTCTGTAGGATTAAAACAGAATATGCAAGAGAAACTCCTAAAATTTGACCCTTTGCAGAAAAAATAGTTTGCTGACCTCTGCCCTAGTAATAAATAGGGCAATTTGCAGAGAAGTACGTGGTTGGAAGTATAAAGTACCCAGATTACTGGCAAAGAATCCATAACAAAGAATCAAAAAACTAGGGGACTTAAAAAGCAATTTGTTGTTTTTTTACAGTTCCAGGGTCTAGAAGTCTAAATTCAAGGTGTCAGCAAGAGCATACCTTTAGAGATCATGACGATCCATTTTTAGCCTCTCTCCTTGCCTTATAGCTATCTTCTCCCCATGTCTCCCACTTTGTCTTCCCTCTGCATGTTTCCTCTGTGTCCAAATTTCTTCTTTTGTAAAAACACCAGTCATCTTGGATTAGGGAATATCCTAATAACGTCATTTTATCTTAATTTCCTCTGAAAATATCCTATTTTCAAATAACATAATAATGTCACATTCTGAGGTACCAAGGGTTAGAACTTTAGCATTTGTACTTTTCAGGGACATAATTCAAACCATAGTAAAATTTTCTAATATCCTCCACATAACTCAAATGAAATTTTAAACCAACATAAATAGCTTGACAAAGGTTAAATGACTAATTACCACAGGAATAGGATAGGAAACCAGTTTTTCTTGCCTTAAGATATGTATATTTTCTGTTTCCCTCAGTGACTTTCAGCAAAAAAATAATAACCAGCCACACATTATTCATTCATTCAGTTATGAAATTCTGCAGATATGCATATCTTATGCCTACTCTATGCCATGCTAATTTGTACAAATAAGACAATGTCCCTCTCAGCAAAAGGAGGTAAAACATTTGTGTAGATATTTGTAATGAAAAGGGAATAGTAATGAATGACATTACAAACTATCAGTAATTCAAAGATGAGATTTTACTTCCGCATATGCACAGTTTTAGTTCAAGTGGCTTACATCTTATAAGGTGTCATCTCAAGATTCTGTTGAGGTAAAAACTTTGCTCTCTTCCCATTTTGGAAACAGAATATCAAGTGGCATTACCTGTCAGAATCTATTTACTTGTGATATCATTTATTGATAATACCTTGTAGACTTCTTTAAATTGAACCTTTGTAAAGATAACAGAAAGAAAGTTTTTAATAATAATTGAAACTGCACAACATAATATAAAGTATATAACAGAAAGTTAACAGAAGCTTAGGTAATAAGGTAAAATTAATATATGAAGTGAGATTTGGGTAGTGATTTCTTCATAAGAATTAGGGAAGCCCTTTATCATATGTAACCACATTCAAAAATACTTTTTATTTTTTTATTTCATTTATTTTATTTTTATTTCATTGATTGCTATTGCTATTGTCATTCTGACCTTATAATTTTGAGCCACTGAGGTCTTCTTTTCTCTGATGCTACAAATTTATGTCAATTCTGTTAGACATTATTGTTATTTTCTTTTAACAAGGTCCTTAGTATTGATATCAAGCCACCTATAGCTTTGCTATAAATAATTTCTAAGGAGTTCCACTATCTTCTCACCTGAATCCATCTAAGCAGGCTTGCTTTCATGTAAAGCAAGTGTTCTGGGATCCACTTCTTTTCTCTCCTCAGAGATAAGGACTTGCCTCCTGCTGAGCTAAGCTATATGGTAGGAAGGTTTTTATAGCTCTTCAATTTTGGCAAGAAGAGAATAGCTTACAAGTTAGATCTAAACTGTGAAAGTCTCTTCCACTGCACAGATGTCATTGACTTAATTATATTTCCTGTGATAAAATATTGAATGTTTCCTCTAGCCCCTACCACCTAGAGTTTTATTGTTTAACTACAGCATGCCTATTTTTGAAACATCCGACTGTGATATATGAGTTCATCATCTTTTAAAATACATTATCAAAGTAGAGGCCAAAGAAGAACCACACTTGAAATGATTGTGCTACGTTGGTCGGTCTTCTTGCTGTGCTCTGTTTTAACCAGAGGGATACATATTAGCCTTTCTCTGGTTAGGTTTATAGAGTCACAGGTATCTCAACAATTTCAGAAAAGTTTTTATAGTAAACTATGTAACTTGGATTACTGTTTTGAGAAAGGTCAAAAGTCCATGTTACTTTGTAGACATAAGACTTTCTTTTCTATCTGAGCAAATGCCTTTTCTACATGTATGTAAACATGTTTATTTATGACTTTCTTCTATAAAAAATAAAACCTAAAAACTTGTTTTACCAATGAACCAATATCTTCTTACCTTATGTAGATATAGGTCTCTTCTAGTATTCTGTTAAGAGTTTTAGACTCAAGTACTTTGTTAATATATTCATTTATGAAACTGTCATGAATGCCATGTGGAAATGAAGTAGAAATTCAACTGTTTTTTTTAAAAACTTGTTTTACTTATTGAATTGATTGTTTAATGTTAGTAGCATCATGTGCAACATAATTTTAGATTTTTGTGTAACAGATTTGCATCTGGTGATTTATTCTAATAATGAGTAAGAATAGATAATGGTCAGGCAATCAAGGTAGTGGGTCTCAATTAAGTTTCTTTTTCAAGTGTAAAGGTCTATCTATGAAGTTAACCTATAGAAACATTCCAACCATTTCAGCCAACTCCTTTTCTCTGGAGCAGCTGGAAAATGGAAGGTGGAGCAGGCCCAAATGGTAGTTCAACTTAAGGGCTAAAGGATAGCACCAACCAGAAGGTCATGGGTCAAGCCAATAGTCTTGGTACTTTTCCAGTACCTGTTTAAAAGTGGATTTTGATAAGGCTCACACCCACAGAATCCTTGAAGGTTCTGGTTGAAGTTAAGTAGACTTGAAGCAAAGGAGAGTGAGATTTTTCCCTGAGGCATTGTGCACATCACACTATCTCTAACATTTCCAAGAGCCCTAGGAAAACTCATACCAGAGAATGGAATTACCAGATTTTTCCATTTGAAGTAGTCTGCCTAATGCTCAACATGATTCCTATAACACAGTTCCCAGCAGCAACCTATTGAAGCCCATGGAAGTTTCAACCCACCCAGTTTGGAGGCTAAAATCGTGAATTGTCTATACACCCTGAAAATCACAAAAGTGGAGATTTTGAGGCATGAGGACTATTCTGATATTCTGTACAATTTAGATCTGTAAGGCAGAAATTGCTTCTCTCCACATGCCCAGGCATATGAATTGATACAGCAGAAAAAATACATCTTTTTTGTAGACACTGGTGATATTCCACACATAAATCATAAATTTCAATTTTGTGCCATAGGAAGAGACTGGAGACTTATGTTTTAAACACACTTTCTGGAGGTTTCCTTTCAGGTACCATTTACTTCTTATTAAAGACTACTGTTGGTCCACCACACTTTATGAACAAAATCCAACTCAGAGTGGGCAATTCCAGATGCATGGTCACCTAATGGCCATGGTTAAGAAACTTCTCTAAAAGAGAACCTAATAATATGCCAAACGCTGAGTCTTCAAAATGCACAAATCTCGGGAAAGAATCATATGACCTTACTTCAGACCAACTGTCCCTCTTAAATTTGCTTAAAACTCCACATTGCATCTTCTCCTAACAATATCATAGTGTCTGCTGGATTGTATGCTTGGGTTATTTGTCATGAAACCTAAACTTACTGTAGAACACTTTCAATTCCAGGCCCCTTCTGAGCTGGAGACACTGTGTGCAAAAGTCACTGTGTGCAAAAGTTTAGAGCAATATTCCTATGCATGGACTATTTTGTCTCAACGACTCAAGGAGGTCTGCTAGCACCATGCTTCTTCCTTGTAATAGGTGATACTAGATGGAGTGATTTTTCTTTTATGTTGGAGGCAACATCCTGAGGTTCTCTGACCACATAGATCCATAATGTCTTTACTTGAAGTGGCAGTTTCTGAATCTTCATAAGTTTTATCTCTCTTCCTTTGGGATATGTGCGTTTTATCAAAGCCTCCAGTTCACCAGCCACCTCTTGTTCATCCTGTTTGATCAAGATGATGTCATCAATGTAATGAATCTGTGGCAATGTTCTGGGTAATACCCTGCTAGTCAGTATTTCTTTGGACTGTATTATAACACAGAGTTAATGTAGATCCATGCATTATTGTAAATGAATAGTATCATCTGTTCTATGTGAATATGCACTGTTTTTTAATTTTTTTTTTAACTAATCAAAATAAAAGAAGAGTGCATTTGAAGAACCCATGATTGCACACCAGGCATTATTAATCTGTCTTAACAGCTACATTATGTCTGGCACAGCAAGTGATATTGAGACAACCAGTTAATCTTCGGTCATTAACCAGAACACAGATTCTTCATGGGCTGGTATGGCAGATTTACTCTGTATAATACAAACTATCACGTGTAAATTCTTATAGGACTTTAATGGAAGTATCAATCTGCACCAAACCCTTTGGGATACAATATTGGCTTTGATTTAATATCTCAGTCAGTGGGAAGCAATTTCAGATGTTTCCATTTGACCTTTCCCACTGTCCTAGATGTTACCCTACAGATCAATATACATTGGTGGAGATTACTTCAACTCCTAAGTATTCTGATTTCAACAATTCACTTGGATATTGGGTAAATGACCACTGGATGGGTCTGCAGTTTCAATGGCATCATTATGACTTGTACTTTACCCATAATTCCATTTATTGTATGGTGCTTATTAGCCCCCAATTCTAAAAGGGTACCATTATGATGCTTTGAGCTGCTTGATATCAATATTAAAACCTCTTTTCAACAGTACTCAAAGTGCCTGAGTATTACCCTTTCACGTGCACAATCAAATCAAGTAATATGATTTTGGATTCCTTTGAGAAAGGACTAGGGGAAATAATCAAATCACATTATATACTTATCAGTGTTTCAGAGTCCTTCCTCCAAAAATGGACCAACTTCAGTCAATGGTTATCAGATATGAAAACTGACTCAGGTTTGGAAAATTCACAATAGATCAGGGTTTCCTTGTCTCCTTTTTCTACTTTAGTACTGGATTTTATTCAGCACTTTTGTTGTCTGGTTACCTAGTTTGCTCCTGGAGATACTATAGTGTTTTTTAGCCATCTCCAAAACTTCCTGTATGTCAAGCACCTTGAGTATTCCTCTTATCTTGCTATTATGGTAATTAGTGTCTTCTGACTTATACTGGTTAAGCTATGCACCCTGGCCCCAGTATCACACGCATAATAATGAGGCCAGCTCTGTGTCTGCCTCTTCATACTTTGGCTCTTATTCACAGAGTGAAAACATACTGAACTTATTAGTGATGCTTGTCCTTCTCCCACCACAGCATTTATAATGGTTTTATTGGGAGCAGTTCCTGAGTGAAGCCTTATTGGGGAGATGTCTCATAAATGCCTTCTAGCATAGGGAAAATGCCAGCTCTTATTATTGGGGGAGGGTTAGTTCTGAGGGTTTGATGGCATCTGTTTAGCTAATATCTTCAGGAGCATTCATTCAGAAGTCCCTATCCCATGTCTCAGGTTATTACTTTCTCATAACTGTGTCCTGATTTTAGTTAAATAGATCTACCTTGATTGAGATTCATTCTGCTATTCTTTCAGGTCTTCAGTTTCTTGTTATTCTATTTCTTATATGGCTATTTACTTGTTGTCAATAGTTCTTAGTTACTCATTGTCTCTGCAGGTCATTAATACAAATAAGTAATAATTAGTCAATTCCACTGTAATTGTGTGTGTGGTTTTCCCATAGGCCTGCATTGTTGCACCTACAATGATTTCTCTGCACTTGGACAATCTCTTCAATTGGGACATTTTCCAGGTAACCACTGGGGTTGTCTTGTGCAAGGAACTACTGTGCCCCATTTATATTCTTGGCCTACTGTGCAGTGACTAAACTAATCATAAATCCACATTTTTATTTTCTGTTCTCTCAATACCACTAGTGTTAATTTGGGTTCTCTTAGAAGCAGATGGTAAGATAATATTACACATCTAGGGATTCATTTGGAGAAACTGCCTGTAAAGAAAAGTGGGATGGAGCCAGAGGATGTGGGAGGTGTTGAGTGATGGCAACAGAATAAAAAGCAGATTTGACCCCCTATGAAGGTTGGAGGAGAGCTATGTAGGAAGAGTCTCAGACCACAGTACATTACTAGGAAAATTTTGACTCTCAGAAAGAGTCCTGGAGTCAAAATCACCTGACATAAGCATCCCACTTCTCATAGGAGTGGGTCTGTTTTAATATCCTAGACACACTCAATAATTTGCTAGGAGCAGCTGTGGAAAACATGGCCTCCGTACAATTGCAATGAAGCCAGAGTGTCCCAGCTGAGGCTGTCTTTCAATTATGATCCCCACAGCAGGAGATCTGAGTGACCTATTTTCATGACTGTGACATATACTTAAGAAAAAAATACATCCTGAAAAAACAAATTTCCTTCAAGTGTAGAAAGATGTCAAATATATAAAAATACACTTCATATTGCTTAACTTGAACATTATAGTTTATGCACATAACATGATATTTGCTATACCTGTGATCCTGGAGGTCCTGCTGATTTGCTTACAATGGGAAAAGAAAATTTGAATGGCATTGTAGTGCATCAACTGAAACATTTTTCCTTGAATTTGAAAACTTAGAGTGACATTTAGGTGAGGGACAGGATTAGAAATTTTATACTGATAGGTGAAGGTCAAAGAGTGTTCCAGGGTGAGTTTCTCAAGTAGAGTTCACTTTATTTTGTAATCTCCATAAGGTTGTAAACATGTCTCCAAGTGTAAAATATTAACAGCAGTAAAATCATAATGATCAAAGAAGAGTCTGTTTCTTTGCTTCTTAATGTCTCTGGCTCTGGTTACCACCTGTGATCCTCCTTTCCTTCTTTCTTGCTGTCTATATACATTTCTGTTTCTCATTAAAAAATAATATTTCATTCTTCATGTCAGCTGCATCCTTCTTAGTCTCTCTCTTCTTTTCTGCTATTCCTTTATTTTTTCTCTTCTTCTAGATGATGGTGGGTTGAACCATAATACAGCCATCACAAGTAAGAAAAGAAGGGGAGGGTGCTGGCAAACCTGACTAAAAATAAACAATCAATCAGAAAGGTTGAAGCTGGTTATCATAAATGAATTAAATCTAATAAATTATATTGCAGAGAGCAATACAGAAAGAGAACTAGTAAGCATTAAGGAAGTCTGGTTATGAATCAGGTTTTAATTAGTTTTCTTGTGTTTTCTTGGAGCTTTTAATACTCTCATATCACTAAATTCTTCTAAAGAATCTTTCTGTTCAGATTCAACCAACGCAGGTAAAGTTACTGCCGTCTGATTTTTAATTAGCAGACTGGTCAAGTTGTATAACGCTATATAGAGTAATGCAAACATTTATATGCTATCTCATAATTCATTGTAAACCACTGGAAAAAAATAAAATTTGAAATGGGGAAAATATTCTAACCATATTATGAAGTACACTGATAATATCTCAAAAAGATAAAATCTGAAGAACATTGAGAGTACATAGCCCGAACCTTCAAAATTAATATTGTGATAGATCTTATCAACTAGCTCTTCAGTTTTTATTAAACTCTGAGAACCTATTGATGATTTCAATAGCTCTTATGAACCCCTCCCCATCTCCATATACAATGAAAGTACCCCTAAAATCAAATTAGTTTGTAATATTAAATTGGTTCTTACTCAGTTTTTTAGTCTCCAAAGCGATGAAATGTCTACCTCAGATCATTCACATGCAAAGAATTGCAGAAAACTACATGTGTTTATTGCAATTGCATTCAATGTAGGCCACTATTGAACTGATTGAGAGTAGAAATTATTTTTTTATCAGTATCTTTTTCCTGCCAATGTTTGGTATCTCCAGGGTCAAAGCAAAATGAATAATTTTTTTTTCTTTTTGAGATGTAAGTCCTGAGTATAGTAAAATATGAAGCTTGGCACCTCAGGCTAAACTCATTTCCTAAGGGAAGGGCAGTGTCTCATCTCTGCTCAAGAATTTGCTACTGAGTCCTATATCCTTGTCTGGCCAGTGAGAACTCAGCTTCGGGTGTAAATTCTCATTCTTTGTCAATCTCTCTTGATGTTGCTCTTACTGCTAGTGATATGATAGTTTTGCCTTCTAAATTTTATACCAACAGTCATGCCTAAAATTCAAAGTTACACTTTTATAGTTTCCTTTACTTGAGTTTTAACTTTCCTGGTATTCTTTTAGAAGTAACTTTAGAATTTCTGTGTTTTTAAAAAATATCTTGTATCAAATGCAATATAGTTTTAGATCTGAATAATTTCTAAGTAGTGCTCAGTGAATTCAAATAACTTATGAGAAGATAATTCAAACCAAATTTTGAAAGTGCCATACATATTTTAAAATTATTTAAATGTGTTGAAGCTACTTTAAAAACTATTTACTTTCTACCAATGATTTTCATTTATTGACTATTTGGAATGTAATATGACATTAGTTTCCGTCTAATTAAAATTGAGTGCTAAAATTGTTGACATGATGATTATAGAGATTTGTTTTAAAATAAAAAGAAGAATCTGGCATAGAGAAAAAGCTGATATCTTAAGACATGGAATGTGAAAGATATATCATTACCTTTGTTGGCTAAGCAGATTACTAGTGATGATGGTGTGAGAATCAGAATGATAATTACAGCAATAGTATCTATTAAATAACTATATAATACATATGGCTGAAATATAAAATGGTAAATGGTCATCTTTAATCTGATAAAAAGAGTGTCAAGTTTTAAAATTATTACCATATGTGGGGGGAATAATGTAAACTAATACTTTTTTAGAAGTGACATTTTAATATTAGATTGCTATTTGGGTTATCCATTTTGATGTGAGTCAATTCCACAGTGAGAGGTTCGTGAGTCACTGAAAAACCCTAGCAGTCTTTGAAATGTTGAGTCTTGTTTATTAAATTACCCTCCCATCCTGCTTACCGGTCCACAGAACTCACCTGAATCTCTTGTCTTTCCACCTTTGCTATTTGACATTCTCACTCCTCTTTCACTAGTTTTTTTTACTCTGCATTTAGCAGAGTGTCTCACCAAGGGTAAAGTTATCTGATTCTTCATTAATGAGCTTGTCTTAGACATTACTTATTTTAATTACATCAATTCAGAAATGTTTTGCAAAGGGAGTACCAAACTGGTAGAAAAAAATTTTTTTTTTTTTTTGGAACCGGGGATTGAACTCAGGGGCACTAGGTCACTGAGCCACATCCCCAGCCCTATTTTGTATTTTTTTAGAGACAGGGTCTCACTGAGTTCCTTAGGGCCTTGCCTGTGTTGTGAGGCTGGCTTTGAACCCTCGATCCTCCTGCTTCAGCCTCCCGAGCCGCTGGGATTATAGGAAAATCCAGCTGGAAAAACTTTTTGAAAGAATCTTTTCATGACTTTTTTTTTTTACAAGGTAGGCAGGAGTATAAATGAGATAATGTTTATAAAAGATAATCTAACATGATTTTTGCAATAATTTAGATATGATTTAAGGGTATCCCTCAATGGTTTATGTGTTGAAATGTATTGTGAAGCATTAGGAATGGAAACTTTATCTGACTATAGTGTTCAGGTTAAAAATGAGGTCATTGGGATGATTGGAACTAGACAAGTTCGTTAAAAGTGGGGCCTCCATGGTTGAATATGCGTGAATTTAAGAGAATAGGAAGGGGAGACTATGAGGGGCACACATATGACACTCCCTCTCTCTTGCCATATCCTGCCTGTGCGACCTTGGGACTCTGTTAACAAGAAGGCCCTCACATCACAGGCCCTTGACCTTAGACCTCCAGAACTGTGAGCCACAATAAACCTCATTTCTTGGAATCTTACCCAGTCTGTAGAATTGTTTTGGAACAAGAAATGGACACCTAAGAGTTTTTATCTTTGGTAGCGTTCTGTAAATATCACTGTATGCAGTGGTATATGGGTAAATATTGAGCAAACACCTCTTGGTAGAGAATAATTTGTAACGTTTGCTGATTTTCATGGTATACACTCTCCCATGAAGGTTAATATCAAGCTCCCAAAGTGGAGTCACTTTATAGAGACTTGGGGACAGATTTGCACAATAAGACCTTGAGAGAGGGCAAGTTGGCTTCCGCACACCACCGCCTGTCTGGCAGAAGCTATTATTGCCTTGTTTGTGTTTTCTACCACCCTGTCATTTTATTACATCCTGTTCCAATTTCCAACTACTAGTTTCTGCATCGCTCTGCCTGAGGGTCATCTGTGCATGTGAGTTCCCTTTCTGCTTGAGCCAGAAGCACCAAGAATTCAAACAGTAACTGTCAGTAACTGATGCATGAATTGGCCATCTCCC
>JAJEJO010001607.1:126491-156039 GCA_020662805.1 Glaucomys volans | reverse complement strand
AATGGCATTTGTAGGTAAATGGATGATGTTGGAGACTATTATGCTAAGTGAGTTCAGCCAATCCCAAAAATCCAAAGGCCAAATGGTCTCTCTGATAAATGAATGATGATGCATAATGTGGGGGGACGGGTGGCAAGAATGGAGGAAGGATAGATAGCATAGAGGGAAGGGAGGGGTGGGGGCAGGGTGGGGGGTAGAAATAATAACATAATGTGTGTCAGATACCATTTCCCTGTGTACATAATGAACGCACAGAAGTTGTGACTCTACTTTGTGTACTACCAGTGAAACAATAGCTGTACTCCATTTGTGTTCAATGAATCAATAATTAAATAAAAATAAATAAATAAAAAAATAAAAAATAAAAATAAATAATTATTATATCTTATTTTTTATTGTCATGCATTAGTTATGCAAATTCATGGACTTCAGTCAGTTCCACACAAGAATGCATCACTCACTGATCAAACCCAGCCTCGTTTTATCCACTCCCTCCACACGTACACCCTTCCCAGTCTCTATTAATCACTATTCTGCATTCACATCAACGAAGCTTCCACATTTTGAGAAAGAACATGAAGAGCTTGTCTTTCTATGTTTTTTGAGGTGTTTATGGATACAATCTTCAGGTTCATATTCTTGCTTCCTGTTTTTTCTTCTTCATCACTGACAATGTTTTCTCTGAAGTATTTACAAACATGAATTTGTGTCTTTTGTTGTTATTTTGTTGCTCAAGATTTTCTTCTTGTTGCTGCTTTTTACATAAAACCTAGGCAACAAAGCACATCAATGTCACAAAGATTAATTTTTATGTCTTCTCTATCTTGAAACTAAAACTATATGTTCACCAGAGAACTGAAAAGATCTGCCATAAGAAAATCATATAAAATGTTTGACTTGTAAACACAAAACAAAACAAAAACTCACCTATCCCTGTACTTATCCACAATGACAATCACCCTTCCTACAAGTGGGAACAACAATGTAACAATGTAAACAACAATGGGAACAACGTAAACAGCATTGGAATGTGAACCAAAACAAAAGGAATAATACCCCGAAAGAGAGCTGTTAGACACCCTCTCTTTTGTGATATGTATCCTACTTCATTATGATATAAAAGAAGCTGTCTGTTTGTTCAGAGTGTTGATTCCCTTCATGCATGTTAAAGCAGTTCCACAGTAAGTAGTAGTGACAAGAAGTGAAAGGTATAGTGCAACTTCCAAGAATGGTTTCAGTATTGTTCCTGGGATTAAGATAAATTCTGCATCTACTCGGGTACCTGAATGGCACCATGAAATCAGTTTACTGGTAATTAAATTAAGGTTTTTATCAAAGACAGTAGGAATAATCAGACACTTAAGTGTACATTTGTGAGATCAAAATTGAATCTTGAAATAAAATGCTGTGAAGGCACGATTTGCTGGGCTGTCATCACATGTTAGCTGATCTCACTATAAATAATATTAAAGAAGTATTTTTCTTTCACTCAGAGCTTTTAGGGTAGGTTTCAAGAGCATTGAAGCCACATGGAGGGAAAGCTGGGTCTCTTTGAGAAACCATGTTTAATTAGCAAATACTGGATTGAAGGAGAAATTGGTAGAGAAATATGTCAAATAGGCATCATAAATATTAGCTTTATTTTGAACGGCTGAATAAGAAAGTTGCTGAATGCTATCATTTTTATTCCTTTGGCAATAATAATTAAAAAAGGAGAACAGCCAAGATAACGTATTGTTGAAACAGGGGCCCTATGAAGGAAAGAATGCATCAGAAAATAAAATTCTTTAGGTGATTTTTAATTGCTTTCTTTTAAAAAATTTTAAGGATAACAATTTTCATAATTATTTCAGTTGAATTTAAATGCCATTTTATCATTGAATGTTTGCATAGACATAGAAAACATACTTGTTTGAAATAGACTTGGATTTTGATTTATATTCTTCTTTAGTCACTAGTTCTCATTTATGAATGATGACTGAATTGTTGTCATTGTTTCTTATAGAATTGTTCATTTTGTGACTGGAATTATGGTCAATTGTCAAAAGGAAGTAGCAGATAATTCATTAATGAATAAGACCTTTAAAAATAAAATATTTTTCCTATGTGAAGTTGAATAGTCCATTATAATTTTCTAATACTGGATAGTTTTTTCAATTGTCTGTCCATATCCAAATACAAATCTATTTTAGGAGATTTTATTTTAAGTTTGGCATAATGAAAAATGTTTTTGAAAATAGAAAAACATATGTGTTAAATAAAAATCCAAGCATAGGATGAGTCAAATTTTGGATTGCTCAACTGAAAACGGATGTTTAACACTTTGGAAAATGTCTAGAAAAGCTGATTAACCTTGAATGGATTTGTATACTGGGTAACAGTGGCCTAGGCAGCATTTAAGTGGGCATTTTCTTAGGTTCCTTTCCAGTTTCCATATTTCCTTATTTTGTCCCACAACTAGCTGTAACACTTTTTTTTTGTTGTTGCTTTTTAACCTGTTTTGTCAACTTACTCTTGTTTTTTTTTACAATTGTTCTTTCTTTAAAGAAATATGTATCATTTGGCAATTTGGAGCTATGAATAACACCTGAGCTAAAACTTTGTGGGTAGAAATTTTATTTTCAAATGCATTCAAATCCATCTCTGATTAGTCAAATTCAGGGTATGACAGCAAGAAAGCAAGAGCCACATAAACAATCCCCCAGCTACTATTTTCATCAAACCAACATTTGTACCTTAACCAACCATGAGGAAAGAACCCTGAGGAGTCATGGAAAGGAGCTGATTGAGCTCCTGCAAACTCTAAAGGTCTTTTACACAGAAAATGCTGATTAAAAAAAAGGTGATTTTCATGTCTAATGAAGGAACAAAACCACATGGGCTTAAAATTAATTCCTGAGAGTTTTGAGATTTAGGTTATGCATATCACATACTTGGAAAAGCCACTTAGTGAGAAAGCATTCCCAATGCATTCTCCTTTTCTTTTCCAGATTTCCCTTCTAATTGTTGATTAATTATTTTTCTCTCTTGCTCATTTCTAAACCTTCTTACAAGTGATCACTAAGTAGATATTTGATGATACAGCTTCTGTTCAAATACGCTCTCTTTAAAGAAGTTTCTTGCCAACCAATTTACCATAGGTTTATTTATGTTTCTTCTTTTTGTTCTGCCTGCTTTACAGCTATAGAAACTTGGAAGGGTCATAGTTTATGTCCAGTTTTTCCCTTCCATATCCCTTTTACAAAATTTCATTTCTTTGAACTCATTCCACAGGACATTTCTGTCTCAAAAATGAGACAGACTGTGTTAAGCACTGTTCATTACTACTGTATTCTTCTGTTTCGCTATTGTAAGATATGCTGAATGCCATGTTCAATTGTGGATGTGTCAACACAAAAAGAGATAGTTTAAGGCCTCTGTTCATTTCCTTTCCATTATACTTTGAAGTATTTCACATTTTGAAATTCTTTTCAATTGATGAAAGAAAATTAAAAGCCTGTATCTTCTTTCCCTTTCAGCAAAACAGAGCAGTAACTTTTCATTTAACCATCTTCTTTTATTAAAAAAAGAAAAAAAAAATGACAACTAAAAATAAAACCAAGTTTTTTGCTATTGTATGTTAAGGACCAAACAAACATGATACAATGCTTTCTATTATCTTGGGGAATTGGCTGAACTGTATTCAAAGAATTTCTTCCAAGTGTTTCAAATACATTTTTTGATTTTCGTGTAGAAATTTTGTTTGGCCGAGCAGGTATGTGAATCACAGAGGATATATTTTTCCCATGAGAAGTGACCCTGGGTGTCTCCTGTGCTGCTATGTATCTATCTCTACGTGCCTGTCTGTCTGTGCAACCCTAGAGAGACATGCTTTGTGGGACCACAAGCATTTGAAACAAAGAAGACTGGTTCTGCCTTTGGAGTCTCACCAGGAACCTTCAAGGCAAAACGTAATCCACTGGAAAACTATTTGGGGAATATTTACAGCAAGGAGAATCTTATCACTGATGTGATTTGTAGCTTAAAAGTGATGTGGTAGCACACAATAAATGGAAAGAAAGTGTGGAAACATAACTGCTGGCAATATATTTTAGTGTTATTACACACAAAATGAATCTGAGCATGCTCATTACATGGAAACTGATGTGGTGAACAAAGCTCAGATCTTTTTAGAATATCAGAATAAGTAAAGAATGTGCAAAGGAGGAGAGTAAAAAAAAAAAAAAGGAGAATATCTGGCAGGGTGTGTGCATCCTCTGATGTATGAGGAAAGGGATGGTTGAGAACCTCCTGTAAATCTCAGATGGTGTGATGGTGAATATCCTGACTGACTGTCAGGCAGATAAGATTCTGACACTGTCTAGCAGTACAGTTTTGGTCAAGTTGCTTAACTTCTATTATTCTGTTTCCTCAACTATACATTCAACCTGAGGTAGAATTATTTACATTTTGTATTGAATTGGTGAAAGGCTTGTGTGAAAGGCTTGAGCTTGAACATCTGTACACATCAAGGAGACTGATGACTGAGGTAAAGAACTCAGGGGTAAGACCAGGTCTGATGTGAGAATATTTTGTTAAGCCACCATGTTGTATTTGGGGTCTATTGGGGCATTTACTCAGAGAAATAAAATCAGTAATTGATTATAGAATTCAAGAACTCAAGGTAATGGTCTGGGCATAAATATTTAAGAGTCATTGCATTAGTAGTCACTGAAGCAATGGAGAAGAGAAGGAAAACTTGAACATCCTGAACGAGTTCCCACCAGATCTGGTCCCTGATTTTCTCTAGCCCCCACACCACCCTGTCCTATCTATATCACCCCAAGCCTTCTTCAGTTCCTTCTGTTCTGTGCTCTCTCCCTCATATTTGCCTTTTGCAGGTTTTTTTCTGGACATGCTAGTCACTTTCCCTCTGATTAGGTCTAAGAAGTACCTGCTGATGTTTTAGAAAGAAGGTGAAAGTTATTTCTACAGGGAGTTTTGCCCCACACCCATATTTTAGAGCTCCTGATTTTAATTTTTTTCTCTTACTTTTAACATTATAGAAAATTTTCAAAGATAATGTGTGATTTCTGAATCTTAGACTAGGCTCTTTAAACTCCACTAGGGCAAAATTTGTTTTGCTTGTGACTGTGTTCTCAGTTACTGGCCCAGTTTTTGCCAGATATTAAGCTGTCAATAAGTATTTGTTGTAAGAGTACTTAAATGAGGCTAAAATGTAAAATGTTCTTTTAACCACTGAAAATTTTCTTTATATATTGTAAATGTTGGAAAACCCTGGAATATTGTAAGGTGCTTATTTTTATTAAATGTCATGATGGTATAATTTGATATTAACTGAACACATGTTTAAGTTATGTACATATGTAGGAATTACTCTGACATTTTGAATTTTTTCAATATAATTTTTACAGAGAAAGGAAGGTCAATAATAGACCTATTCAAGTTGGTCCTCTCTCCTCCCTCTTTCTTTTTTTCCCTTCCTTCTTTGCAGAGAGGCATAGGAACCTGTATTTCCTACAGTACAGGTGATACATACTAGGTATCTCTATTATTTCAATATTAAAATGTAGAGGATTTAGAAACAATAAGAATACAATGTTTGGTATGTTTATGTGTATACACATACATATCTTCATGTGATGATCCAATAACCTTTGCTTTTTCTAAAGTAATAGATTTGTTTTCCAGAGTGATGGGATATAGAAATCTGTTAGATACAATTGAACACAGAACTGAATCCTGTTGCAATAAGCTAGTTTCAAGGGTCACAAGTACTGTTATATAGGTAAAAACAGATCTTGATTTTATCTGGCAAGTCATCTGTTGTACTTCAGGTGTCCTAGAAGCCTCATAGGTGTGTCAAAAGATCCAGGAATGTGCCATACTTTCAAAAGGTTAGCTTCCTTACTAGATGAGTAGAAGAGAGTAATTAGTGTTATATTAGAAAATAATATCTTCATCAAAACTTCTCTTTCATGCTTGCTTCTACTTTTCTTTCTGTGGTTGTTCCTATATGTAATTCATGCCTAAGCATCTCCAAAACCGCTGGTATGAAGCAACAGCAACTTTATTATATCTGTAATTTTGGGAATCAGGAATTTGGGCCGAGCTCAGCAAGATGGCTTATTTTTGCACAGTAATGATTGGAGGATCAAGTGCTATGATGCAAACTGCTGGAAATGGATGGAGAACTCTGGAATTTTGGTTCTGATTATTAAGTGGGTTCCTTGGTTCTTCCACACATGAGTCTATGGGGCTGGAATGTCAAAAATGGCTTCTTAATTCTCATGTCAGATGTCTGTGCTTGGAAGACTACAACAGCTGGGACACATGATCATCTCTTTCTCTGTGCAATCTCTGCACCTGGCTAACATGGGGCCACGTTTGGGAAATGGAATTTCATAGAGGGGTGTGACTTTCTCCTGAGGGATCATTTCAAGGGATCAAAGCAGAGAATTGCAAAACTTCTCGTGATCTTGCAAGTCACATTATGTGATTTTCACCTAATGAGTTATGGATATGTCCATGTGTTAGAGTGGAAATACCAGGAGGTTTGGTAAAAGGTTTTATATCTTCTGAGTGCTCTCTTTTTATCTCTCTCCATATATACATTTGTATATACCTCAGTATGCTTACATATGTATATACACATACAGTGTATATATATATATGTACTATATAATATATACATTGTATATGCACATATATGATCATGTTTATATACATACACATATGTATATATATGTAATCTTATATATATTAAGCCTTACATATTACTTGATATACAAAGAAAGAAAGAGTAACTACTTTGATTTTATCATGGAAAAATTTTTATGAAAAATCAATGAATTAAAGATGCTTATTTGGAGAAAGTCACATCAAGATTATGAAAGACTTGGAAACAGAACCAAGTGTTTACATGTCTTTATCTGTTCTCCTGATGGCTAGATAATTTTCCCCTTGGATTTAAATATTAAGTGCTCTACAAAGAAAATAACCATTAATATTTTATATACTACAGGGTTATTATCAAGTTTAGAATTGTTACCAGGCTGAGAATGCGGCAATAATAGAATTCTTAAATGATTCTTCATGGTATGTAAATAACCTTACTGCTGAACATTACTGAATGGAATGTATTTTCTTGAATCCCTAGTGAATTTCCAAATGAGAAGAACAAAACTTTTAAAGATTTTTGTTTGTTTGTTCACTTACTTACAAGAAATTGTATCTAAAAGAGACCAACAGGTCACCAATAAAAACGAATTTATAATATTCCCTATAGAGATTCACATGGTAAAGTTATTACTGAAAACCTTTCTATAGAGTGTCTTAGGAAATAGAGGCTTGATCTTCCTTTACCTGACATAGTTCTTGCTTTTTTTCTCTGAAAAATAATAACAAATGTAAGTTTAGGCTAAGTTTGCACAACATGAAGACAATGCTTATAATGTGAAAGAGAAAAATTGCCATGGCAATTTCTTCACTGTATGAATCAAATCAAGAAAAATAAATCAGGCTTCACTGTGTACATTTACTCTTAACACAACTCAACAAATATTTATTGAGTGCCTACATTGTCAGGAACAATACTAAGCCCTGGAAATATTGAGATAAATATGACATAATCTCTACCATCCAAGAGTTTCCATGGCAGAAGGAGAGACAGTCATCCAGACAAATAAATAGAATATACTGTATTAACCACTCATCAAATCCTGCAGGGAACTAGATGAAGGAGCCATTTCTTTAGCTAGTTGTGGGCAGTGAAGAGAAGTGATAGAATTGAGGTGATATTTTAACCTTCCTCTTTTTGGCCAGAGGAACATAAAATATTTGAACAAACAGAAAAGATTTTTCTCATTTCAAATTAAAACTTTACCTGGTATCAAGTGTGAGGATTTAAAATAAAAGAGTAGCTTCTATCCAAATTACAGTTCATTGTATTATCTAAAAGCAATTGTGCTATCTCAAAAATTGGGGCACCATGTAATGTTCAGTACATGTATACACTAGGAAATTTTTAAATCAGGTTGAATATGTCTCCTCAAATGTTTATAATTTTTAATAGTGAAAACTTTCAAAATCCTTCCTTCTAGCTTGTGAACGTAGAGCACATTATTATATTATTGTTTTTTTGGCAGGTATTCAAGCATTTAATAGGTTTTCCCATTAGAGAGAGAGGGGGAAATGAAGTGATTCAAAAACCCCTAGGCTTTGATATTGGACCCAAGTTCAAACCTGCCGCCAGTTGCTGTGTGACTTGGGTTACTTTACTAACTTTTCTTTTCTTTTTTTTTTTTTAATCTGCACTTGACTATTTTATTATTATTATTATTATTATTATAGACTTCATTTTGATTCATCATACACAAATGGGATACAACTTTTCGTTTCTGTGGTTGTACATGATGTAGATTCATACCATTCATGTAATCATACATGTACATAGGATAATGATGTCTGTCTCATTCCACCATTTTTCATACCCCTGTCTCCTCCTCCCTCTCATTTCCCTCTGCATAATCTAGAGTTCCTCCATTCTTCTCTCACTCCCCACCCCCACCAACCAATTATATATCATCATCCACTTATCAGGGAAAGCATTCGGCCTTTGATTTTTTTGTTATTTTCCACAGTAACAATAATGTGCAGTTGTACACCAGAGCTTCTTGCTCCTAACTGTAACTTAGTATATATGCATTGACCAAAAACAGAGGTGAAACAAATGATAAATGGGACAATGATTGGTATGGTTTCTCATAGTTCACTATCTTTCCATGTACCAAAAGAAAAATTAATTTTATGTGTGAATAAAATCAGAATATCCATGGATATGAACCAGTCATGATGGTAGCCAGAGGGCTTTCATGCCATTGCAGGAATTACTTTAAATTTAACTTTCCAAAATAGAAATGAAGGGTTTTGTTTTATATTTATTTTGTAACTTCTTATTACATAAAAAACATAAAAGTTTTATACATATTATTAGGGTACCATGTAATGTTCACATGTATATACTATAAAATGTTTAGATCGGGTTGAATATATCTCCTCAAATGTTTATAATTTTCACAGTGAAAGCTTCCAAAATCCTTCCTTCTAGCTTGTGAGTGTAGAGCACATTGTTGTTTTCTGCAGTAACCATAATATGCAGCTTCTTGCTCCTGTCTAACTTAGTATATATATATTGACCAACATTTCCCCAACTCTGCCCCACTCCAGATTCTGGTGACCACCATTTTGCTCTCAACTTCTACGAGATTAATTCTTGAATTCTGTGTAAGAGTGAGATCATGCAGAACTTGTCATTTTCTTGAGATATAAATCTAGATATGGGATTATTGGGTCATATTAAAGGTCTGTTTTTAAATTGTGAGAAACCTTCACTCTGTCCTCCACAAGGGCTGTATTAATTTATATTCCAATTGATAGTGTGCAAAGGTATCCTTTCCTCTACATCCTTACCAGCACTTGCTGTCTTTAGTCATTTTGATTACAGCCATTCTTACTGTGCTGAGGTGATATCTCATTGTGGTTTTGGTTGGCATTCCCGATAGTTGGTGATGTTAATAATTTTTTTTATGCAACTTTTGGCCATTTCTATGTCCTTTTGAGAAATGCCTATTTATATTGTGTGTTTTTCAGCTTTTTGACTGTGACTTAACGACCTAACCAGAAAAACCATAGAGGAGGAAAGATTTATTTCAGGGCTCCTGGTTTCAGAGGTCTCATTCCATAAGTGTCTGGCTCTTTTCCTTGGGGTTCAAAGTGAGGCAGGACATCATGGGGAAAGAGTGTGGCAAAGAGAAGCAGCTCACATGATAATCAGGAAACAGAAAGAGACTCCATTCTCCAGATACAAAATATATACCCCAAAGCCATGCCCTCAGTGCCTACCTCTTCCAGTCAAACCCTACCAGCCTTCGTTACCACTCAGTTAATCCCTATCAGAGAATCAATTAACTGATTGGGTTAAGACTCTCACCACCTAATCATTTCTCCTCTGAAACTTCTTACATTGTCTCACACATGAGATTTTGGGGGACATAATGTAATTTAATTGTATTATGATGATGATGGTGATAATAATTTTGCTATTTTTGGATTTTCTTTTATATTTTAGATAGAAGTCCTGTCAGATATACACATTGTTAATACTTTTTCCAATTCTGCATCTGCACTCTGTTAATGATTATTTCCCATGCTGTACAGAAACTTTTTTCTCCACATTTTTTATTGCTTCATTATAGTCCTGCATACTGGTAGAATTTGTTGTTACATATTCACACATACAGTGCACAATATAATAATATAATTTAGCTGATATCACTCCTTAGCTCT
This sequence comes from Glaucomys volans, assembly GCA_020662805.1. NCBI lineage: Eukaryota > Metazoa > Chordata > Mammalia > Rodentia > Sciuridae > Glaucomys > Glaucomys volans. Next base: position 145,692 of record JAJEJO010001607.1, on the reverse strand, counting down.
TCCCCCATTCCTTTCTACCTCTCACCCCTTGGTCCCTTTCCTCTACTGATCTTCCTCTGATTTTCATGAGACCTGCCCCCATCTTTCTTTTGCTTTTTCCCCTCTAGCTTCCACATATGAGAGAAAACATTAGGTCCTTAACCTTTTGAGTTTGACTTATTTCACTTAACATAATGATCTTTAGTTCTATCCCTTTTCCTGCAAATAACATACTTTCAGTTTTCTTTATGACTGAATAAAGCTCCATTGTGTATATATGCCATATTTTCTTTATGCATTCATCCATTGATGGACACCTAGGTTGGTTCCATAGTTGGGCTATTGTGAATTGTGCAGCTGTAAACATGGGTATACAGGTATTGCTGCAGTATGATGACTTTAATTCTTAAAAGAATGAGAAATTATACTCCGTTATATATGATGTATCAAAGTGCATCCTACTGTCATGTATAACTAATTACAACAAATTTTAAAAATTTTGAAAAGGTGAAGTTTTTAAATTCTTGACGTTAATGTAGATAAGAAAAATTATTTTATTTCATGGGGCTTGGTTCCAGTAGACCAATGATGTACTTATATTAACATTCACATTTAAAACATACACATTCACATACAATGAAAAGGGATATAATTGAGAGCTGCATAGAGCTAACACTTTTTGCTGATTGGAAAGTTTGTTAGCTGCCATGACTGCGAATGAAATATCTGAAAGCAATGATTTAGAGGAGGAAAAATTTATTTTGGCTCACAGTTTCAGAGGGCATGGTCCATGATCAGCCCACTCCAAGGCTGAAACATTATGTCAGAAGGGTGTGGCAGAGCAAGGCTGTCAGCTCATGGCAGCCAGAAAGCATAGAGAGAGAGGAACAGCCAGGGATACATAAAGTCCAAGGCAATGCCTCAAATGACCTAATTCCTCCAGACACACCTGCCATCCAGTAGTTCATTTAACTACCAATGGATTAGTCCAGCAAATGAATTAATCTACTTGTAAGGTCAGAGCCCTCATTATTGCCTAAAATTCCCACCTCTGAGTCTTGCAGCATTGAAAATCATGCTTTCAACATGTGAGCTTTTCAGGGGCCACTTCATGTCCAAACCATAACAGAAAGTTTCCTTAGGTGCTAAAGGAGGTGCTACCTTGGCTAATGATATCACCCAACAGAAGACTCCACCAGATTCTTAAGAATTTTCTTTTGCCTTTCACATAGGGATTTATATGCCCCATCAGTCCTTTTTCAAGTAACTGGGTAATTGCCATCTACTTATTTGTTCACTAGGTGCAGTATTCCGCAGTGTTTAATGGAGATAGGTGAAACAGAAGTCAGCTTTTACTGTAATGGAAACTCTAATCACTTTTAACTGAGATGACACCTAGGTAATTTTCCCAGCATACTGTTTTTCTGAAACGCTAGAGTTTTAGCCCTTTTTGAAACTTATTCCTAGCAACCGTTTTTATCTGGTAACTTGCATATTAATGTTCTTAGTTTTTGTAAGACATTAAAAAATGATGTAGCAAATAACTAATTTTTGCTGTTTGGAAACTTCAACAGATCATAAGCTATGTGAAATGAAAGACTCCTTGGGCATTTTTTCTTTTTCTTATTTATTCTTTTTAATATACATGAGAGTAGAGTGTATTTCAACATTATACATACATGGAATATAACTTCCCATTCTTGTGGTTGTGCTTTATATCAGTGGTTGTGCATTCTATATCAACATAGGAAATTTATATCCATGTGTATTTTTTTATTTCAAAAATTATATTTTAGAAATCAATGATTTTCTAATAATTATAAAATAATTATAAGAAAAAAATCTGGAGGTAAGAAATGCGTATTTCAAAATGATTCGAAATCTTATCATCCAAAGATAACCATTATTGACTTTTTTTTTTTTGGGCCATGGTGGCAATACACAGTGCTGTGTTCAATAAATGCTCAATAGTTATTTTCTGTATTTTAATGTTGAATGAATACAAATAAGATACTCACTTATAAAAATATGCTGATATTCATTTTTAAGAAGAGTAGCTTAGTTCTTTTGTAAACATTTGATTTATCAAGGTTGATTAAAATTTAAAACAAACTAAATATGATGTGCTCAACAATATTTTACAAGTTGTTATTCTCTGACGGGAATTCACACTTTCTTATCCTATTTGTATGATGTCATTTTAATTACATGTCACTGCCGAAGCAATGGGTGAGTGAGTGATTATGACTACAGAAACATTTGGCATGTGATATGGGGAGGACAGAAGGAGATTTTCAATTTATTATGACTCAGGCACTAAACATGACATTCCTGAAAAAGCACTTTATTAGCATCAACTTGTCACTAGCACTAATCCTGGATCCATTACAAGAGTTTTCTTCCTACTCAGAAGAAAAAAAAAAAAAAGACACTGTATTCAGGAGGTCAATAGTTAATTTAAAGAAAGCAAAGAAATGGGGAGTGGTTCATGTTGTTCACTGAAAAAATAACCTAGATTTTGCATTTCATGATACATACAGGGAATAGAGCTTGCAACATCTTACAGTGGGAGAGGGGGAATAAGAAATTTAAGATCATACTTGGGGTAAATAAGCATCCATCACTGGAGGATAGCCTAACATTATGTTCTGTGAGCTTTCAGGGTAAAAACATTTTTTTTTTCCTAGTGATATTTTGTGGACTATGACATTCTCATCAACCCAGTAAGAAAGTAAATGTATAATTTTGCTTTTTTACTGGACAAAAAAATCTATTAATGTGTTTTTCATGTTTTGGCAATACTTTTAGAATTAACTTCCTTACTCTTCGTTGCGAATCTAAGTTATATATGCTAAAGTCAAGCTAGTAGAGAGTAAAAGAGAATAGCTCAGGATACGAACCACATTCTTAAATAATGTATAATGCATAATGAATAATGAAAGGGAGGGTCTTTGTAGGATATCATGAAGTGCTTACTAAGTCAAAATTAATCTTTGATGCTGGGTGTGGTGGCACACTCTAATACCAATGGCTTGGGAGGCTGAGGCAGGAGGATAGCAAATTCAAAGTCAGCCTCAACAATTTAGCAAGGCCCTGGGCAACTTAGGGAGACCCAGTCTCTAAATAAATAAATAAATAAATAAATTCATTCATTCATTCATTTTTAAAAAGGGCTGGGTATGTGTATCGGTGGTTAAGTGCTCCTGGGTTCATTCCTTGGTACCAAAAAATAAAATAAAAATAATCTATAATATTTTCAATGAAATGTATTTCAAGTCTCATGTAGTGGACCAGAGGGGGGAAAATGAAAGAGAAAATAGTGAAAAAAGTTTTCAAAAAAGAAAGAAATATGAACATGGTAAAAAAATACATAGTTCTAAATTGAGCCTTACTGCTTTGAGTTATATGACCTGAAATATGCCATAGTACTTCATTTAGTTAACCATAATATGTGATTAATATTTGCTATGGGCTCAGGGTGTATAGCTCAGTGACAGAGTACTTGCCTAACATGAACAAGGTTTGGGTTCAGTTCTCAGCACCTCAAAATGCAGAATATTTATTGAGGACTACCTTCTTTTAGGAAGGGTTGTATATTCTTCAACAGATTCTTTTTGGAAAAAAAATATTGGTCTATTGAACTCTAGTGAAGATCAAATACCTGACCACAAGTCAAGTGACGAAGCACTCCAAAGTCTCCATGTATGACACTCCATGTGTGTCCACTGTGAACTAATTGCTATTATATCCACCCAGTGAAAATTTAAGTGTTCCTTTGAGAATTTCAACATTAAATAGTATGTATGGGACCAGGATTTCATAGACTTTGAAGAAAATAGACATTGAGTTTATACCTTTTGGAATTTAGGGAATTGCATACTCTTGAGCAAAAGATAGAAGTCTTGAAATTAGTAGTTTTGGGTAAGTATTTCTGAAAAGGTATTGGGAGTGGATGTTTTAGAATAGACCTAGAATGGAAAATTTTATAACCTTTTTGTATATTTACCTAAAATAATTTTTATAGGCATAACAAATCAAGTGGACAGGAATAACTATTCTTCAGAGAACATCCATCTTTCTGCTTGCTCAATGGCTTAATGGACCATGAGGTCTTAAAACTCTTCCTTGTTATAAATAACAAGCACTCTCAACACATTATTACCAGTTCTGAGTGTCGAATTTACTGAGTTCCCAATTAGGAAATAGCCCCTAATACGGCTCATATAAGATGACGACTGGTCAGTTTCCTAGTAGTTGTTCCATTACATGGATACTCTGTGTCATTATACCTTCATTATCATTAATCATTTTTCTAGACTTGGATTGGATTTTCCTCCTCATCATTTTCATGGCATTTTATCAGTTTTGGACACACACACACACACACACACACATACACACACACAACTTCAAACGCTTAACATAGTCAATTACTGTTATGGTTCAGATAAAGGTGTCTCCCAAAAACTCACCTGTGAAGCAATGCAAGAATGTTCAGAGGTGGAATGATTAGGTTGTTAGGTCCTTAACCTAATCACACTATTAATTCACTGATATGAATGGGTGGTTGGGTGTGACTGGAGGAGGTAGGTCACTGGGGGCAGGCTGTTGGGGTTTATATTTTGTCCTTGGTAAACAGTTCTCTCTCTACTTCCTGATCGTTGTCTCCTGAGCTGCTTCCCTCTGCCATGCCCTTTTACTATGATGTTCTTTCTTACCTCAGGCCCATGGAGTTGGCTAACCATGGACTGAACCTCTGAAACTGTGAGCCAAAATAAACGTTTTTGTCCTCTAAGTTGTTCTTATTGGGTATTTTGGTCACAATAACATGAAAAAACTGCCTAAAACAACTACCACTTCCCACTCAACTATAAATTCTTGGTTGCTAAGAATTCCTTACTTACGGCTGAATTAAGCCTGTAAGTGTGTAAGTAGACATGGTTTTCAATTCTGCTCAAAGAAATCTTAAAACCACAATGTAGATATGCAGACAAAAAGATATTTTTTGAGTCACTTGTATGCAGTCATATATCCAGATAGGAAGTGTTATGACAGTGAAATTGTAAAGGATTGGAATAATTTGATTTTTGATGGTACATTTGTTGTCATAGATACATAGACTCTTTTTTTCACATAATACGGGCAGTATTTGGTGTGCTAATGACAAATTATCCACATTACAAATAACATTTCACCACCGAAATTAGTTTTCAAATGCAAGTTGCATAGACACCTGCTTACCTCTTCCTTTAACTCCACTGTGTGATTTAAAGATGTAATTCAATTTGTCATGTTCTGATTTCCCAAACATGCCTGTCCTTGAATGTCACTTTCTAAATGATGACTAAAGGAAAGCAACACACTCTTCTACAAAAAAAGCATATTGAAGAAGACTTGTTTCTTACCATGTTACTGAAAGTGAAATTGACTAGCCCCAGGACAATGAATATCATTTGGCATGAAGCCACTCTAGAACACAATATATCAGAAGCTAATGTATTTCCTTTCAATCAAGGTCCATTTTCCAGTATATTTCCCACTGAGCTTATCATTTGCAGACCTACTTTAGGGGAATTAAGAAGTTGGACCACTCCTTGTCTCTGTGATAGAGATGATTTTAAGAAAAAAAAAGACAATGTTTCTATAACAACTTCAAGAGTGCGATGTATACCTTCTAAGCTTATATTTGAGATTTCTGGTTTATTTCTAATAGTTCTGCATATATAGTACTATAGAAATATAAGATTGGAAGTCACTTTAAACATCACAGATTTCTATGATCAGCCTGCTATTTGAACTTTTATACCACTTTTATGAAGCTCTTATATATACTGTGACTACCCTGATCACTTGCCTAATCAGCCTTTTCCATTTTACAATATTTCAAGGTTTGGGTTTTAAAAAATTGAGTGTAAATTTTTATTTCTATCATTTCCTATTATTAGTTTTAAAAATCAAATTATTCCATTCCTTCTTACATAAGAAGGCTTTGGATATTTGAAGTTTGCTGCTTATGTTCTTTTAAGTAATCACTTTCCCAAATTAATATCTTGGATTTTGTCTTTGTAATATTATATTGAGTGAGGGTTATGGTTTGGATATGAGTTATCCCCCAAAAGCTCGTGTGTGGGGCAATGCAGGAATGTTCAAAGGTGATATGATTAGCTGTTACCTAATCAGTAGATTAATCCACTGATGGATTGATAATTAAAAGGACTACTGTGTTTGGTGGTAACTATACGAAGGTAGGGTATAGCTGGAGAAAGTAGGTGCTTTTCTTTAGTGTTTATATTTTGTCTCAAGTGAGAGAAGTTCTCTCTCTCTCTCTCTCTCTCCTTCCTGGATACTACATCCTAAACTGTTTTCCTTTGCCACACCCTTCTGCCATGATGTTCTGCCTTATCTCAGTCCCAGGGCAATGGAGTCCACTGAACATGGATTGAACTGCTGAGATTGTGAATCAAAATAAACTTTTCCTCCTCTAAGTTGTTCTTGTCAGGTCTTTCGGTCACAGCAAAAAAAGGTTAATAAACCATTGGGTATTAAATTCTTTCTTTCTTAATCTCTTCATATTTTATTACTTTTTAGGTATTTCCTTTCTAAAATGACAGATTAAAGAAGAATGACTCATGTTATAATGTACAGCTTTAAATCTGGATGCTTAAGGTTTTTGTGGATCAGTCTTCTATGTAGTGGACAGGATACTTTCTTAAAAAATTTGTGAATATTATATCTTATCATATATTCATATTGCATAAATATAGCTATTTCCTTTGGTTTCTTTCCCAAAAATATTACCTAATGACAAGTTCCAGGAGAGAGGTTAGGGATATTTATTTTTGTCTATGGAGTAGGCTCCTGAGTCTCTTTCTAAAGGTTTTAGAAGTCATGTTTTGTAACACAAAATCAACTTGGAGGAGAATCCATGTGTACCACACTCAGAAAAACTGCATCCACATGCTCTATTTAAAATGGACAATGAGACCAAAGGGTGTCATTTGGAATGGATGCAAGGAGGGGATCCAGAGCAGGAAGAGGCAGGGTTTCTAGTGAATGTAGCTCCTTGGGGGTTTTTTAGGGTGTCTCCTCATGGCATAGACATGAATAAGTATTCCAAATCTTATAGTCTGAGTAGAAGTTGCTAGTTTGAAAAAGAAAGGCTAATGAGCATTGAGTGTAGCTGTGTCACTTGACTTCTTGATCAAATGTCCATCACTCTCAAATACTTTTAAACAAACAAGGACATTCTCTTTTATAATTATTTTGCAACCATAAAAATCAGGATATTAAATTTGACACATTCCTACCATCTAATCATCAGACTTACTAATTGCATGAATAATGTGCTTTATGGTGAATGAATACAGTACTAAATTGCAAATTATATTTGGTACTCATACTGCACTCTGAAAATACTCCTCAGGTTTTCCTTGACTTTCCTCATGTTGGCACTTTTAAATTAACTGTAGAATTCCTTTCACTTTGGGTTGGTTTGATGTTCTCTTGTGGTTAGATTCACATTAGCATCTCTGGCAGGAAGGATCATAGAAGCATATTGTGTTATCCTCTGTGTTCTATCAAGTGACACAGAATTTTGATTTGTACTATTACATGTAACATTCCACTTAATTACTTAAGATAATATATGTCAGGCCTACCTAATGTAAGTTGCTGTTTTTCCTTTTCTAATGAATCATACTTTGTGGGCAGTTACTCCAATCTATGTGAATATTTTGTGTATTTGAAATTTAATGAATTAAACACTGGTAATAGCAGAATGGATTTATTATTTCTAATGTTCTGTGGATTTTGACCTGTTACTATTTACATTTGTTTCTATATTCAAATTATTTCTGGTATGGCCACTAGTAACCCTTTTGAGGTTACTAGGAATATCTAGGAATATCTCTTTCCTTTCAACATGTCCTGACTATTCTTCAAGCACTCTCTTGCTTTTTTGGTAGTAGCAGGTTCACCTTGTGTTTTCATTACCTTATCCCTAAAATCAAACATTTCTCTAAGGGACCCTTGTACCTTTTCCTGGAGAACTGCATTTAGAAGCCCACACTTAGTACCAAGTTTTGCTACCTACACAGTGGGGAGTTGAGGAATAAATGTATGTATATACCTACAAATATTATATCTGTGTGTGCATAAATATATAATATAAAATACAGACATAGTCACACAATACAAACCACATTACATTTGGAGTTATTTTTCTATTTCTCCATCCAGCGAGAATAGTGAATTCATACATATGTCTCCAAATTCTAACCTAACCATACAATGGTTCACAAAAAGTTAGTTTTCTTCTATTTCCTATTTCTAACAAACTTGGTTTCCATTATACTTAGGATACTAATACTTTAATAATCCTGCTATATGCAACCAGTTTCCCATCTCCGGTGCCACACCCTGCCCAAGTTTCTACCTTCTTCACTGGCTAGAATGTGCCACTCCAGGCTGTGCCAGTCCATGAGGATGCTCCCTGTGTGGAAGCTGTTTCCCTGCTCAGGCTATGATACTCAGCTAGGCTGTGTGTACACTTTTTTCAGAATGTTCATGCTCTGAAAACCAGACCAGTTCTTGCTCTCATGGTCTTACCCTGCTTGCTCATCCTGCTTGGGCTTCAACATTGCAATGGTCTGGCTCACCCCTAGAAGAGGATGCATTCCTGCTCAGAAACTGACACTCCATGTCAGGTTGTCCATAATATATGTCAGGCCTATCTAATGTAAGTATAGAACCTTCTCTACTCTGCTAGGGGAATGGATGCACTACTTATCCTGCTTGGGCGTTGGTTTCCCACAGCAGGCTTACCCCTGTATGAATGTCCTCCTCTTTCCTCCTATACTCTGATATCATATTCCAGTTTTGCCTTAGCTATGGATGCCTTTCTTCATCTGCTTAAACTCTAACTCTCAGTGGATTGAATTTTTACACTCCTCCCTCTGCCTCGTACCTCCTCAACTTAATTGGATCATCATGTGCTATGCTCAGCTACTCACCATGTGGATGTCATCTTCTACCTGCTCAGCCTCTGACACCCTGACCAGCAGCACTCCTGCACGACTTGAACTCTGCTGTATTACACAGGTTCACTGTGGCTTCTACTCCCCCACTCCAATATCATCAATGCCTACCTTGCTTGCCTATTTACTACTTTCAGAAGTAAATTTTCCAGGAATGAAAGGAAAGGGGGAGGAAAGGGTAAGAGAGTTTTTATTTAGTAGAATTTAATCTGTGGCTTATATGTAAACTGCGTTTTTCCTGTACAGAATTTATGCATCACTCTGTCCTACACAATTCTCCTTCATTCCCAATGAATCTGAAAAATGTACGGATTTCAGAACTCTGGAAAATGTCATATGAATAGAACTTGGTAGGAGAAGTTGGAATATTTTTGAAATTCTGCATTTTCCATCTTTGGTTATTAGGGTGCACACACATAATTTTCTCTTTTTGAGTTGGAGTTAAGTGTTGATTTAGACTTTAGTATATTTCAAAGAAAAGCGACTCTGAAAAGTCAAAAATTTTCAAGAAAGTTCCATTGCATTTCACAGGTCAACTGTTATTTGCTAAGAATATGAGTGAATTTAAGAGATTAAGATATGTTTTCCAAACTAGCTGACCACCAGAGCATTTTTTTCCTTTCTTTCTTCTCATCTCTCCTCTGTTTTTAAAATTTATTATTTCTATCTTTCTGGTTGACTTTTCCCTTCTCTTTCATTCCCTTCTCTTCATTTTGCTCTTTTATGTTTTGATTCCACTTCCTACTTTCCTAGTTGACTGATTCTTTGATAGTATGAAATCATAATTTACAAATGTAAAAGTGTCCTACATGGGGTAAAGATAACTGAGCCAGATTTCCTGGCTTTTAAGAAAACTGAGAGAGAAATAGGTAATTAATAATTCTGGAGGCTATATCAGCTTTGCCTACATTCTGGCCGGCTCAATGAATTTGGTTGAAATTGCCTTTAATCATTCAGGTACTTGGTTAATGTGATGTCAAATACACAGGTAGAATGAAGACTAAGAAATTCTGATGAGAGGCAAATCATTATTTTCCAGTGTAAAACTTTCCACGTTCTCTAACAAAAGCAGTCAATATGTCTCAATATATAAATATGTATCTCAGCAACAAACACAATATTGATTATTAAGATTGAGTCAATCTTCAAAATTTTATTTGGTAGATTCTGTTGCTCAGTTCTTCATTTGGTCCCTCCTCTTCCCTCTTGACCCCCTTTCTCTGTTCTAGTGGTCTCCCTTACTAGACTACTTCTAATTGTTTTTATTAACTTATGTACTTAGATATATTTTTCCCTATCATATTTTGAGCTTTAGACATACTCAGCATTATTTTTATTCATTTTTTATATTTTTGGTATAATTCAGTTTATTCTGCATATGATAAATCTAATATCTGAACTTCTTAGAGGTTCTAATTTTTAAATATTTCTGCTCTCATTTATGTTCATTAGCTTCCTTGTAGTTGTAGTAGATTTAATAGAGTTAGAAAGTTACCTTTCATTTGGTTGCATTCGATTTGTAAGACTCCAGAGGCAGGTATGAAAGTAAAGACACTTTACTCCAGAGAGATTTTCATTTGTTTCTGCCAGGTTCTGGGCGGTTGCTATAAAAACTCAGTTTAATTTAATGTTATGGACTGAATATTTGTACCCCTTCAAAAGATATGTGTTGGAAACCTAATTCCCAGTGTGATTACATTTGGAGATTGGGCATTAGGGATGTAACTAAGTCATTAGGTTGAAGCCCTCTTGATAGTGCCCTTTAAGAAAAGAAAAAAGAATTGTTCTGTATGCTGTAGGAGGATATTATGAGAAGGAGGCTGTCTACTTGCCAGGAAGTGGGCTGTCATCAGACACTGGACCTTCAGGCACTTAGATCTTAGTCTGCTTAGCCTACAAAATTGGAAGAAATAAATGTTTGTTAATTAAGCCAATAAGTTTATACTATTTTTGTATACATAACTGCCCGAACTAAGACATTTATTGCATGTGAATTTTCTTTATGTAAATTTTAACCACTTAACCAAATGAGGACAAGTTGAACTTTCTTATGTACAAATAGTTTCTCTCTTACTTTATTATTATTTTAATTGTTATTATATTGCTATTAGCTAATGAAAATCATAGTTGATACAAGCCGAATTTTGGCTGTATAAGAGGAAAATAAAATGTAACTATTAAAAGAAAATTGCAAGAACAAAATCAAAGACTCAATAATAGGAAATTTAAAGATTATTTGAAGATGCCACATGAAATACTTTGGAAAATATTTTTAGTCACATAATATAAAGACAAAATGCACAAGAAAAAATTAGGAAAGAAAAATTCATGGTGATTCAATAAATTTAAATGGAAAAGGGTGCTTATTATAAAGTAAACACCTAAATATATAGACAAGGCAACTTGATAATATACTAAATTATAAAATCAGCAACTAATCAATGACAAGGAAAACAAGAACACCTCTCCAGTTATTTTGAAAATTTGTTGAAGTGTATCAAATCAGCATAATTTATGATAATTGTGATCATTAATTTTGGGTGGGGTATGCTGGGGTTAGTGCATACTAAGTCTGAAGCACACGCTGTACCACTAGTTATGCACCCAGCCCATAAATGTTGAATAATTATGTCAACTTGACTGGACTATGGAATACCCAGATATCTGTTTCTCATTTTTTTTTATGTCTCTGTGAGGGTGTTTCTAATAGAGATTAGAATGTCAATCAATGAAAAGAATAAAGTAGATGGCCTTCCCCCATCATTTAGTTCTCTGAAGACCTGAATGAAATAAAATTGGAGGAAGGTTGAATTTGCCTTTCTCTGACTACTTGAGTTGTGACACCAATCTTCTCCTGCCTCAAGCACTCTTGTTTCTCAGGTCTTTATATAGACTCTTCAGCTTTCAGACTTTCTAATTGTATCTCCAACTTTCATGCATCTCCAGGTTGCAAGTGGGAGATTATAGGACTTCTCAGCCTCCATAATCAAGTGAACCTACACATGATAATAAATTTTTTTCCCTCACACACAAATGCATATTCACATACACATATGTACACATCCATCCTATTGGTTCTGTTTCTCTGTAGAATACTGACTAATAAAACGATCATTCTGTTAAAGATGTGAAGAGCTAGAAGGAGAATAAGAAGATAAAGTTATTTGCAATAATATTTAAGTTATACACATTCCCCATTCTCTTTGGAAAATAAAGCTTGCTTCAGAACAGTTTTTATTTCCCTCCTGTAAAATTGCATTTTCTTTTCCTTATCATTCTGACTCAGTCTTTCCACTATAATCCACCCTCCATCTTCCTGTCAGACTCACATTTCTAAAACAGAGAACTGAATGTCTCACTCATATGGCCTATAGAGCAAGGCAGGAATTGCTTAGCATGGCGTTCATAGTTGACCACAGTAGAATTTCACTTTCTCACGCCCTTCAGTTCTGTGATACATATTGCATGCAGGAGACCTGCATTTCCACTAATTCCTCTGGTGCACACACACTTCACATCCTCTCCCATTCATCCCATTTTTCCCCCCATTTCCAGGGTGGAGGTCAACTTGTCATTCTTTCAATGTACAGATTAATTACTGTCTCTTCTATAAAGAGTTCCCTATTGATTTTCAGGCTAATTAATTGTCCCTTCTCAATTCTTTCAGAACTCTTCATATAAAATACATTATAATTTTACATTAATTTGTTTATGAAAGTTAGTCATTCTCTCTTGCTAGAACTTGAGATCTTTTTTTTTTTTTTTTGGAACTAGGAATTGAACTCAGGGGCATTTGGCCACTGAACCATATCCCCAGCCCTATTTTGTATTTTATTTAGAGACAGGGTCTTACTGAGTTGCTTAGGGCCTCGCTAAGTTGCTGAGGCTGGCTTTGAACTTGTGATCCTCCTGACTCAGCCTCCCTAGTCGCTTGGATTACAGGCGTACACCACCACGCCCGGCTAGAACTTGAGATCTTTAGTGAACAAGAATAATGCTTGCTCATCTTCATATCCTCAAAACCTATCACACTACCAGTTACATTGGATGCTGAATGAAAGAATGGGTAGTGCAGAGAATTAATAAATCATCAAATCCCAGAAACTGGAGACAATTAATGTAATATTCCATGAAGATACATATTAAGCAAAGCATTGGTAAAAATGAATTCCTTCTGAATACTACCTGAAGAATAGAGGACTTAATAATATTGGAGGAGATACTCTAATGTCCATATTTTTACTCATTTGGGCATCCAATTTCAATTATGAAAATATTAGAAAGTAGTTTATTCTTTTCAGTGGAGTTTAGTGTAAACCTTCAATGGCAAAAGGGTATGGAATACTAATGTGGCAAAGAAGCAGAATATAGTTACAAGCAGAATGCTTATATTAGAAAGAGAACTAGATATCCCATTCCTTGTTACTTAGCAGAGGGAGACAGTTTTTCAGTTTATAAGAGAAAGTAGACTAAAGTTTCTCCATTCTTCTCTCACTCCCCACCCCCTGAAGTCTGTAAAAATAAAAAGAATAAAAAAAAAACCCTAAGAAAATAAATAAAATAAAATTTTTAAAAAGGAGAAAGGAGAAGCATTTGACAATAGAATAAGTTTTTAATAAAGTGAATCATTTTCAAATGCATAAACAAGACTAAGGCTTTTTTGCCATTTTTTTGGGGGGAAAGTTGCAATCCCAAAATAACCTGTTGAGCATTATAACATTATACGGTATAATATTAGAGAAAAAGCAGAAGCTGCTAAAAGACAAATCCTGAAGAGATCAGGAAGTTGAAACCCTGTTAGTCATGTTAATGGAGATCTATTACTATTTTTTTCTTTGGGAGGTGACACACCTTTCTAATAAAACAATCAACTATATCTTGGTGAATTCACAGTTTTCTACAAAGGTGTTTTTTTTGTTTTGTTTTTAATTAAGTGGTCTTCTTAAATTGGTGTCATCTTGGTCAATTCATATATAATGGAATTCTTCTATTACCATGTTTGTAAGTTAGCATATCTGAATCAATTCCAATTCAATCATTAAAATATGTGCAAAATAATAAATGCACATATAGATCTCTGGTGAGACAGGGCTTAATTATTTTTCCCTGACAAAACAGTAATTCAGTTTCTATTCTCTACACGTAGAGATATAAACTTCCCTGAAAACAGATTTTTTGTTAGGAAGGAGCTAAATCATGACTCTGGAGGATGGATGCAACAATTCCTGGATCTATAGGTTGGCTGCCCTTTCCTGAGACCACCTGCAATTTAGAGTCTTGGAAGTACAATGTACAAATTTTCAAAGTAACCCAAGACCTTTTGGGGCAAATAGGACGAATGACATGTGAATTGCATGTATTAAAAAAATTTTCTATACATTATGATATTTTGATATATGAACCTACCTAGAGCATGACACTGAAATGTTAACTAACCACCCCAGAGTCTTACCTCTTCATGCACCCTGTGAGTCTATATTTGTCTGCCTTAATCATCCCAGGGCTAGGTTCTAGGCAACTAGACATCACTCCTATTGCCCAAAACCACAGAAATTATTCAAATGATCCAGTCCTAAACAATTCATCCTGCTCTACCTTTTCTTTCTTGAAGACCTTGTAAAAGCAGTCAGCGAAGCCTTTCTTTCCCTGTTGTCTTCTGCCTCCCGAACACTCTGCTGTCTTTGCCATGTGGCCCTGCATACCATGGTGTGATGAGTCTCCTGTATCTAGGACCTATGAGTATAATATACTTTGTTTAATTTTGCTTCCTGGGGACCCTCCCCTCTGTCTCCTCCCAACTGACCATCTCTTACAAAAAACATAATACCACCATGTGAAATTATATGTCTGTCTCAGTAAACCTGTGTGGCTCTGACCACATGCCACTGACAGTGAAGGACTTAAGCTAATGTTTGTGTATCATCGATCAAAGCCATATCATGGGTGTTTAAAATGGCTACACAGGTTACAATCATAATGTTTATTCATTTATAATGAAAAAATAGAATGCTTCCAAATAAATAAAATTCTTTGGAGCACAATCTAATCATTCTTTGCAGAAAAGCTAGAAAATCATATTATAAGAAGTTTGCTTGGTGAGGTTTGAAAGAAAAATAAACATGACTCCAGATATGTAATAACACTGGATTATGGAAAGCTGCAACATTTGCTACCTTTCTTGGCACAGGGAGGACAACTTGCTCTCTGGACCAGACTTAGAGGGGCTCAAGCAGGCAATATATGTGCTTTCCTCCATGCCATTGTTGACTGTGCTATGTTAATGACTGTATATTAACATAGAGGTTCTTAAAATTTTTGATCTCAGGACCCTGACACACATGTTGTGAGAGCCAACAAGTTTTGTCTTATCGGCATTGCATTCCATTAGAAATTAAATTAGAATTTTAATTAGAAATTTGAAAGGGGGAGCGGGGAATTTGGGCCCTTCTGCGCCATTCTACAGCTTCCCTGGCGGAGAGACGCCATCTTAAGCTGTCTGAGCCCTTGGACCTAAGCCCAGCCCTTCCCGCGGGGACACAGCACTGCAGCTCCAGAGACATGGTGCTGCGTCTCCTGGTTGCCTCTGCCCAGAAGCATTGATCATTCCCAACCTGGAGGTTGTGAGACAGCAGCTATCATGAGTCACCACTTGATCAAGCACCTCTCAAACATCTGGTGAGTTACTGGAAATCTGCAGGGACGCCCTAAGTCTTTACAGGGAAATTGCAATCCCTCTGATTTGCACTACTAGAGGGGAAGATACATGAGCAGCATGAGAAAACACGGGAAGAAAGTGTCCCAAACAAACCTAGAGGATGCATCAAGAGATCCCAAAGATAGCATGGTAGAAGGAATGACAGAAATGGAGTTCAGAATGTTCATAATTAAAATGATCCGAGAAGAGAATGAGGTGACGAGAGTGCAGATGCAGGCTATGAATAATCAGCTAATAGAGCAATTGCAGGAAGCAAAAAATTATTTCAATAAAGAGATAGAAGTTCTGAGAAAAAAACAAACAGAAATCCTTGAAGGAAACAAGGAAATGAAGGAAACAATCAACCAAGTTAAAAACTCAATAGAAAGCATAAGTAACAGAATAGATCACTTGGAAGACAGAACCTCAGACTATGAAGACAAAATATTTAATCTTGAAGACAAAGTCGAACAAACAGAGAAGATGGTTAGGAATCATGAACGAAACCTCCAAGAAATATGGGACATCTTGAAAAGACCAAATTTAAGAGTTATTGGGATTGAGGAAGGCACAGAGATACAAACCAAAGATATGAACAATCTGTTCAATGAAATAATATCAGAAAAATTCCCAAATATGATGAATGAGATGGAAAATCAATTATAAGAGGCCTACAGGACACCAAACGCACAGAATTTCAACAGACCAACACCAAGTCACATTATAATGAAAATACCTAACATACAAAACAAAGATAGAATTTTAAAGGCTGCGAGAGAAAAGCAATAGATTACCTACAGGGGGAAACCAGTACGGATATCAGCAGATTTCTCAGTCCAGACCCTAAAAGAAGGGCCTGGAACAACATATTTCAAGCTCTGAAAGAAAATGGATGCCAACCAAGAATCTTATACCCAGCAAAATTTACCTTCAGATTTGATGACGAAATAAAATCCTTCCATGATAAAGAAAAACTTAAAGAATTCACAAAGAGAAAGCCTGCCCTACAGAACATTTTCAACAAAATATTCAAAGAGGAAGAAATGAAATATAACAATCTCGGTCACCATGGGGAGGAACTACCCTAACGAAAGAGTCAATCAAAGGAGAAACAGAGTTAAGCTAAAAACCCCAAAAAAGCTAAAATGACGGGGAATACAAGTCATATCTCAATAATAACCCTGAATGTAAATGGCCTAAACTCATCAATCAAAAGACATAGATTGGCAGATGGGATTAAAAAGAAAGACCCAACAATATGCTGCCTTCAAGAGACTCATCTCATAGAAAAACATGCCCACAGACTAAACGTGAAAGGATGGGAAAAAACATACCATACACATGGACTGAGTAAAAAAGCTGGGATTTCCATTCTCATTTCAGATAAAGCAGACTTCAAGCCAAAGTTAGTCAGAAGGGATAAAGAAGGACATTTCATACTGCTTAAAGGAAGCATAAATCAGCAAGACATAACAATCATAAATATTTATGCACCAAACAATGGTGCATCCATGTATGTCAATCAGATCCTTCTCAATTTCAGGAATCAAATTGACCAAAACACAATAATACTTGGAGACTTTAACACTCCTCTCTCACCGCTGGACAGATCCTCCAAGCAAAAATTGAACAAAGAAACCATAGGACTCAATGACACAATCGCTAATTTGGACTTAACAGACATATATAGAATATTCCATCCATCAAAAAGGGAATACACTTTCTTCTCAGCAGCTCATGGGTCCTTCTCTAAAATAGACCATATGTTATGCCACAAAGCTACTCTTAGCAAATACAAAAACATAGAGATACTACCTTGTATACTATCAGATCATAATGGAATAAATTAGATATCAATGATAAAGTTAGAAACAGAAACTACTCCAAGACCTGGAGATTAAAAAATATGCTATTGAATGATACATGGATAACAGAAGACATTAGGGGAGAAATTAAAAGATTCTTAGAGGTTAATGAGAACAAAGATACAACATATCGAAATCTCTGGGATACTATGAAAGCAGTGCTAAGAGGAAAGTTCATTGCAGGGAGTGCATTTAATAAAAGAATGAAAAGTCAACAAATCAATGACCTCGCATAACAGCTCAAAGCCCTAGAAAAAAGAGGAACAGATCATCACCAAAAGTAGTAGAAGACAGGAAATAATCAAAATCAGAGCTGAAATCAACAAAATTGAAACAAAAGACACAATTTCAAAAAATTGACGAAACAAAAAGTTGGTTCTTTGAAAAAATAAGCAAAATTGATAAACCCTTAGCCACGCTAATGAAAAGAAGGAGAGAGAAACTCCAAATTACTAAAATTCATGATGGGAATGGGAATATTACAACAGACACAATTGAAATACAAAACATAATAAGAAGCTACTTTGAAAATTTATACTCCAACAAAATAGAAAACATGGAAGACATCAACAGGTTCCTAGAGGCATATAAGCCACCCAAACTGAATCTGCAGGACATACACAACTTAAATAGATCAATTTCAAGCAATGAAATAGAGGAAGTCATCAAAAGCCTACCAACAAAGAAAAGTCCAGGACCAGATGGATTCACAGCCGAGTTCTACAAGACCTTCAAAGAAGAGCTCATTCCAATACTCCTCAAAGTATTTCACGAAATAGAGGAGGAGGGAACCCTTCCAAACTCATTCTATGAAGCTAATATCACCCTGATACCAAAACCAGAGAAGGACACATCAAAGAAAGAAAATTTCAGACCCATATCTCTAATGAACATAGATGCAAAAATTCTTAACAAAATTTTAGCGAACCGCATACAAAAGCATATTAAAAAGATAGTGCACCATGATCAAGTGGGTTTCATCCCGGGGATGCAAGGTTGGTTCAACATCTGGAAATCAATAAATGTAATTCACCACATCAACAGACTTAAAGTCAAGAACCACATGATTATTTCAATAGATGCAGAGAAAGCATTTGATAAAATACAACACCCATTCATGCTCAAAACACTAGAAAGAATAGGGATAGTGGGGACATTCCTTAATATTGTAAAGGCTATGTATGCTAAGCCCACAGAAAACATCATTCTAAATGGAGAAAAATTGAAAGCATTCCCCCTGAGAACTGGAACAAGGCAGGGATGCCCTCTTTTGCCACCACTATTCAACATTGTTCTTGAAACTCTAGCCAGAGCAATTAGACAGACCAAAGAAATTAGAGGAATACGAATGGGTAAAGAAGAGATCAAACTATCCCTATTTGCAGATGACATGATTCTCTATTTACAAGATCCTAAGAATTCCACCAGAAAACTTCTGGAACTCATTAATGAATTCAGTAAAGTAGCAGGATATAAAATTAATGCTCATAAACCTAATGCATTTTTATTTGTAAGTGATGCATCCTCTGAGAGAGAAATTAGGAAAACTACCCCATTCACATTAACCTCAAAAAAAAAAATAAAATACTTGGGAATCAATCTAACAAAAGATGTGAAAGACCTCTACA
>JAJEJO010001607.1:104707-126091 GCA_020662805.1 Glaucomys volans | reverse complement strand
GTGGGGGGTAACAATAATAACAGAATGTGTGATAGATACCATTGCCCTGTGTACATGTATGAACGCACAGATGGTGTGACTCTACTTTGTGTACAACCAGTGAAACAATAGCTGTACTCCATTTGTGTTAAATGAATCAATAAGTAAATAAAAGAAAAAGAAATTTGAAAGGGGGAGTTTTCATATACTTATCTATTAAAAATAAAGGATAATCCATTACATTTTAACATGTGATATATTTTTTATAAAAAAATTCTTTTTGAGTATAAAAGCACTATTTTATGATTTCTTGCAAATATTTTCTGTATTTTTCTGAATAAAGAAAGTCTTGTGTCCTATTTACACTCAATCTGTTGCAATATATTGTTCTGGTTGAAGTAGTTGGAAAATCTGTTCTCAGATATGGAATTACAAAAAGAAGGAGTAATTTCTTTGGGTATCCTTGCTTTGATTCTCAAATTTTGCAGCAAGTGATTAAAATTTTGCTGTCAATAACTTAAAAAATAGTACTTCCTAATTTAATTGGTATTTTATTTATGCTTTCTTTGCTGCTTATGACATTAAAATTATGGTTTATTTGGTACTGCCTGCTGGCATGAATTAAGCTACATTCTGACTCTGTATTGAGGTTTTATCTGTGGTGCACTAAGGCAAATTTAGTAGCTTTTGGTCAGTTCTAAGTGGAACAAGTGAAGTGACCTATTGCGCAGTTCTTTGTGGGAATTTTGGAATTTTCAAGTGCTTAAGTTATATTAACATTCAGAAAATGAATGCTCTTGAAAAACTGAGACTCTGTAAGATTATTTTTCCTAAGTTGTGTTTTGCATACTTATTTTGCTCTATAAAGGTTACTACACACACAGTGAAATTTTACTGAAATATTCAGACATTGTATCAAACAAAATAATAATGCCAAGACAATCAGATGATATATATATATATATATATATATGATGTATATATATATATATTATGACACTAAAATTATGGTTTATTTGGTACTGCCTGCTGGCATGAATTAAGCTGCACTCTGTCTCTGTATTGAGTCAGAGTGTATATGTATATTATATGTATATATATAATATATATGTTTTATATATCACATATGATATATAAAACATCAAGTATTTTGGTTGAATTGTGCCCCTCTCCCATGTAATATGTTGCTGTTTTAATGCTAATACTTCAAAAGTGACCTTACTTGGAGATATGATGTATTCAAAAGTAATAAGGTTAAAATTGTCATTAATGTAGACTCAAGTTCAATATCTGGTGTCCTCATAAATGGGGGAAATTTGGAGACACACATGGAGGTAGAGCGCCCTGTGAGGATGAAGGCAGAGATCATAGTAATGGCTTGTACACCAAAGACTACGAGTGAGATGCCCAAAACTAGGCAGCTAGGTGAATGAATTGGAGCGGCTTTCTGTCACAGTTCTCAAAAGAAACCCAACCACTCTGATGTCTTGATCTCAGATTTGGCAAAAATCTATTTCTATTATTGACAAAAATATATTTCTATTATTCTAAGTCACCTAAATTGTGGTATATTATTACAACGGTTTTAGAAAATTAATGAACCAAGAAACCTAGTCCTTTTTTGCTATTCTGAATTAAACTTTTTTTCAGTGGGGATACAGTGACTTGCAGATGGGAAGGTCATCTAAGACTGAAACCATTTCTTTTTTTGTTCTGGAATGTTCAGTGGTTTTGGCATCAGCATTGGCATAATGAAATTAGTATTTTGGGGCAATGGATAATGAGATTTTGCTGGCAATGATAAAGTTTATTGAGATTCATAGATGAAAGCAGCAGATGAAGAAGTATATGTTATAGGATACTATAATCAGTCTGAAATTGGCTCAAATATTAAGCACCTGGCACAAATGCTTAAATATTTGTTAATACTTGATAAGTCCTTTATTACATTAGCTTTCTATTGAAGCTGTAAAAATATTATCACAAGCTTAGATGCTTACGCCAACACAAATTTACTATTTTTACTATGAGAAAAAGCCAGGATAGGAAGAGCTGGGAAAGCTGGCTAGTTTTAGTGCTTTTCTGATTAAGTCATATGAAATATACCTAAAATAGTTGACTCCTTGCCTCACCAGGTGATTATGATTCATCATTATTCCCTTAAAATTGATATCTGCATGGGACATAGTCAACATAAGAATGGTAACTGACAACTCTCATGCAATGTTTTGAGATCTTCATAGAAAGGAAAAATCACCTATGGAGAAGGCAGAATAATGGCCCTCCAAATATATTCTTGTCCTTGTCTGTAAAATCTATGAATATGTTACCTTACATGACAGAAAAGTACTTTGCAGATGTGATTAAAAGGATGGACCTTGCTATAAGAAGATTATCCTGGATTATTCAAGTGAGTCCAATTTAATCATATGGATCCTTAAAAATCAATGAACTTTTCTAAATGAGTTCAGAGTTAAAGGGAAATGTGACTAAGTAGAAAGGATCAGAGAGATACCATGTTGTTGGTTGTTGGCTTTGAAGAAGCAGGAAGAGGTTATGAGCCAAGAAATGCAGACAGCCTTAAGAGGCTGGAAAAGGCAAGGAAATATATTATTCTCTGGAGACTCCAAAAATGAAGACGTCCCTGCCAACAACATGATTTAAGTTCAGCGAGACACACTGGTGTTGGACTTCTTACCTACAGAAGAGTAAATTTGTGTTGGCTTAAGCAGTAAACTTGTGATATTTTTGTACAGCAGCAATAGAAAACTAATACAATCAATGACTTAACAAATATTAACAAACATATAACATTCATGCCAGATGCTTTCTAATTACATGCAAAAGAATATAAACAATAATTACTATAAGTAACAATTTATTGAGAAATTTGTTATATGAGACTTAGTACTTTTAAACCACATTTATATTATAGCAATCTTAAAAGTAAAAAGGTTTAAATGGTTTGCCTAATACCACACAATTTGTATTAGTCTAGTTTTGTCTGAATCTGTGGCTTCATTGTTTTAACTCATCTATGCTGCTGCCTTAGGATTTCTGCTACTGAAGAGTTAACATTCTAACTAATTCATGTTGATTTTATTTTTAATAAGTGATATTGCAAAGAAAACTTGGAAGCTTTAAGAGTAATAAATATTTCATATGTTAATCTCATTACACATGTATAGCTACATTTATGATTGTTATTTTAATTAAGAAGAGACATAAAACTCAGAACATACAATATTTTTGAAGTATTTGTGACTACCAGTGAGAAGCAGGGTAGAAGGGTTAGAAGGTAGCTTTGAAGCATATTTTGTGTTTACTATTAGTTGCTCCCTTTTAGAGCAAGTAATTGGCCCTAAAATATTTCTTTATTGAGTGCACATGTCAGTTGGAGACTCACCTTTGGTTCCTTACAGATAAAAATTACATTGTGTCTCTCAACCCCCAAAATTATGAAAGTCAAAATTCTTATTAGGATTGATCCAAGTTCCCAGAGGGTTTATGTATTCATGGCATTCTCTTTCTCTAGGGTTTCTAATTCCATACATGATGTGCACCTACTCTTATTTAACTTGTAAAATTCTGCAACACAACCCAAAGTTTTTTGAAGACTTCATGTAGAAAACAACAAGGTTTATATCACAACCCTAAATGGATCCATAGGCATTATTATTCTTAAGAAAACCTTTCAGCCTGGCACAGTGGCACACACCTGTAATCCCAGCACTTGGGAAGCTGAGGCAGGAGGATCATGAGCTCAAAGCCAGCCTCAGCAACTTAGTGAGGCCCTAAGCAACTCAGTGAGACCTTGTCTCTAAATAAAAATACAAAATAGGGCTGGGGATGTGGCTCAGTGGTGGAGTGTCCCTGGGTTCAATCCCCAGTACCAAAAAAAAAAAAAAGAAAAGAAAACCTTTCATATTCCTTCCATTGTTAACTTTAACAATTTATTTTCATTGTGATAAAATATGAATTCCATGAAAATTATCATTCTAATCATTTTAAGTATGCTGTTTAGTGGTATTAAGTGCATTTATAATGTCATGCAACTATTGCCATTATTCACCTTCAAAACTTTTTCACTTTCCCCAAAACTCTACCCATTAAATGATAACTTCCCATTCCCTTCTACCCCCAGCCCCTGTTAACCTCCATTCTGTACTCTATATATTTGAGTATTCTGGGAAATGAATAGTAGGAATTATCCAGTATTTGCCCTTCTGTCTGACTTATTTCACTTCACGTAATGGAGTCAGTTTCTTCATGTTTTAGCACATGTTAGACTTTCACTCCTGGTTGAGACTGAATAAGGTTTTGTTCTATGTGTATATCACATTTTTTATCTTTTCATCTACCAGAAAACATATGCACTGCTTCATGCTTTCTCAGCTGTATGTAATGCTGCTTGGAATACTGATATATGGATTTCTTTTTGACTCCCTGCTTTCAGTTTTTATCTTGCTGTTGACATTTTGAACTTGGCACTTTCCTTATATATAGCCCTTACCTATCCTCCTCCACCCTGCCTCCAAAACATCTCTGTCTTTCCTTCTCACAGCATCACCTGTGATCCTTCATTTTGCTCCTCTGTCCTTGGAACAATAAAGATATTTTCTCTGTTTAAGGAGAGCAGTTTGGCCTGAAGCCTTTGTAAAGTCCTTGCCCTTGTTGAATCTGAATTATTTTCACCCCGACTTGGTTAAGATATAGCTGCTCCTTGATTTCCAAAGAGGGTTTGTTCCAGGATCTTCATAAACACCCCAATCCATAGGTGCTCAAGTGGAATGGTAATAATACTTGCATATTACTCAAGCATACCTCCTATATATTTTAGATTATCTCTCGACTACTTACAATACCTAATACAATGAAAATGCTATGTAAATAGATATTCTACTGCATTGTTTGGGAATGAAAAGAAAAAAATTGTGTATATTCTATGGAGATTCAATTCATAGTTGGTTGAATTTGTGGATATGGAACCCACAAATAGAAAAGGACATATTCTGTTACCCCAAAGTATAGTTTCCCTCCAAAGATTAATTCCCATACCGACTACCAAAGCAAAACATTTGGTGTCCATCTCTTTTCAGGAGTTGATAGCTTGCCCATTGAGGCAGTCTGGGTAAAAAGAAATGGGGATTTCAATTCAGCATATTTATATCATTAATATGTGTGGATTTAATAAAACACAGAGACATTTCCTAATAACTCTGGTCATTTTCATATAAGAAAGTATAATTTTAATAATGAAGCATTATATAAATATTCTTTATTCAGAAAAAATAGCAGAAAAACTTCAACCTCTGGAAGACATGGATACCATAGTCATTTTATCTCTGAACACAGTATGCAAAATATTTCACAAAATATTCAGAGTAAGCTCTTTGGAGGAGGAAAAAGATGGAAAAGGCCAAACTGGAAAGAACTATTTCTCTTGATAATAGCCATTCTATTCCACAAAGTTATCAGGTTCTTCATATTATATACATTGAACTCCTGAAAATTTTGTTTTTTCTGATGCTTTTCATAAGCTTCAATATTACAACGTTATTGTTATACAATTAAACTGATGTATCTATTGTTACATGTTAGTAATCCTTTTGCTGTGAATCTTTTGTTGTAAAATATATTTGATCCTGTTAGAGGTTTATTATCTGAAAGGATTGTTAACCCTGTAATTGAAGAAGCTGAGAGAGGCCTTGCTCTGGAATTGAGAGCTTTTAATCAGAAGGAGGAAATAATTAAATTCATCCTAAAATTAAATTTACATAGATAAATCCAAAAATAGATAAAATAGTAACACTCTTCTCGATATAGTTTTTATAATTTGTACTAGAAAATGATGATTAAACATTGGATTGGTAGAGATATAAATAGTTTTTATCAGGAATCTCTGAGATTTTTTTCAAAGCCTATGATTTTTATGTGTCTGGGGTAACAGTATATATATCTCCTTAGCTTCCACATGTTTTCCTAGAGAATGAACTGTTATCAGTATGTACAGATTCTAAGACATAAGCAATAAATATAATTGCTCAAAATGTTAAAATAATATATAGTCTGAACAAACCTCACAAGGCATTTTAAGGGGAACTCATGACTATAGTGAACCCTATCTTGATGTTAACTGCCTGATTTTTGGAGGCATAAATATATACATATATATGGATTTCTTTCTCAAATAGTAATAAACTTCAAGGTAATATATTAATTGAAATTTTTCTTGTTTTCTACAAAAATCATTCCTATCATTTGTATCTTGTGCTCTCAAAGTTTTAAAAATGGGCTAACATTCTGTAAATGCAGAACATTAGTTACTTCTTTTCTTAGATAAATTTCAAAATCATATAATAATACTGGTAGGGAAAATATTTACCAATCAAGCAATCCGAATGTGACAACTAATCACTCATGCTGTTTGGCACCTGGTGTTAATGTTTAAGAATAACTCTGCCTCTCTCTTGTGTGGTTCAGCAAGGAGGAAGCATGTCTAACCCTGAAAGGTCAAGTGGGTTATTCATTAAAAACTAATTCCACTACTTAAGTATTCTCCATAGTTCATTTACAGTCAATAATTCTTGATTTACTAGGTTTACTAGGCATGGCTTTTCTTGGCTATTGTGAATATTGTTGACATATTCATCATAATAGCTATAAGAAATGAAATGTGCATTGAAATTAAAAACCCACAAGTCTTCCCAGGTATGTATTATGTTACTTTGAACTTAATGAATTAAAGACATTTACAATGAGCTGTGTTGATTTATATAAGAATATGTATTTTATATGACATACTCATTTCACATTATTCAGATTTTATTGTTAATTTTCCCAACAATATCATTGATGTTGATTTATTTTTCAGATGATTTTTTTTTAATCTTGTGAAAACCTTTCTTACCTTTTTCACACACATTAATACATTATAATTTATTTAAAGGAATAAATCTGTTTTGGAGAGAAAGAATACTTGTCTGCCTACCTCACACAGAAATCATAATATTCACATGTTCAATCAATTCTAGTGCCAATCAAGCTGTCCATGCAGTAGATCCAGGTTAGCCACCTCTTAATTTTCTTCCAAACTAGGGCAGACTTTAAAACACTCCCAGTAGTGATATTATAATCGTAGTTAGCACTTTGACTATGTGAGGACATGAAGGTTATTTTAAGCTGTAGACCTTTGGGTTTCAACAGATGTACAAAAAAGGCTTGTGGAGCTTCTCTTTTCGGACTAAAAGTAGAAACTTCTTGGAAATAAGATTACCGTGGATTCCCCTTTAGAGGCAGCTTTTACTTCTAGGAATGAGACTAAAAGCAAACTTATAGGTTCCCTGTGGGGGAATTTAATGGCAGTAGAGAAGACAGGAAACCTATTTGCACCTGAATGAAAAGTATCATTACAAACTTTCTTGTCACCTACTTATCCTTCTAGAAAGTAATTTATTCTTCTCATGAAGGCTTTTTCCTCCCATCCCTTTCTTCAGGTTAATATATAAAACATCTAACTTTAACCACTTATCAAGCTGCTTCCTTTGTAAACTCCTTTTATGAAAATGAATATGCTTTTCACCTATTAATCTGTCTTTTATTACTTTAATTTTCACACCCTTAGTAACTTTAACTTGAGGACAGAAGAAAAGTTTTTTTCCCCAATGTGTCTTTCTTCTCCTGGACTACAGTGAGTGGGTAAGAATCGAAAATACGTTAACTTCCTCATGAGTTGTAGTAACACTTCATGTTAATTCAGCTCCTATAATTTACAAAGCACTTTATAAATATTAACTCATTTTATCCTTCCAAAATAGACATAATAAAAATTTTATGAATCATTTTTTATACAGAATGAATTAATGGGAAGGAAGAATATAGATTTGGGGGGATGTTTAGAATAGGGTTTGCATTCCAGATTTCACTTCTGAACCTTTCCAAGTTTCTTGTGCTATTTTTGCTTCAATTTCTTAATATTGAAAAGGAAGGTAAATACCACTCAATGTGACTAACTAATCAAATTTTTAGAAAGTATAACAAAATTGTGTCATCATGAATTTGTAAGGTGTCAGGCACTATGCTAAGAGGTGCTTTAAGTCTATTATCTCATTCTATTGTTGCAAGCACTTTTCCAGGCAAATCATAATCGTAGTTCATGTATATGTTCTGCTTGCCAAGTTCAAAGCACAGTTCTAAACAAGTCTGTATTATTCAAAATATACCTTTGCTGTCTTTGATATTGCATAGATGCGTAAACAGGGGTGTGAAGACCAAAGGAATTAACCCAAGATCACGTGGTTTTTCAGTAGCAGAGACACATTTCAAACTTGAAAAATCCTATCTTCAGACTCCATATTCTTCCCCGCTTAGTTTAATGCTCATTAGTAACTAAACCTCCCAGCAGAGCACAGTAAACCAAGTTAGGGGTCAATAAAATCTGCTCTTCTCTCTACCTTCCCTTCTTAGAGTCATGTGAAGGAACTGAAAGAAAAAATTAAGCAATTCACCTGAGGTTACACTAGCAATAAGTGAAGCTATAGTGAACCAGTCTTCTGAGTTGTGGTTTTATTTTGTCTTTTATGAGCTCCACCCCACATCTGTCATACGCGTATTCATGTGCTAACTGAAGTAAACACTTGGGCTTTGGCAGACGAATGTGTTGATTGCAGTTTTTGTGAATGTACTTTAAAATTCACATTTCAAAACAATTTTCTTCTTGTTTCTTATGTGTCCTGGGTAGAAATCCAACAAAAATTTGAAAAACTCCAACTCGAGAAATTCTCAAGTCTAAAAATGCACATACTCTAAAAAGTAGCAGGTTACTTTTCAAGTATGCAGTATTTTGAAGAAGCCTTTTTGAAATGACGTATGATTTTACAAAACAATGATTTGTGTGATAATATTCTTCATAAGTCTTAAACTATTTTTGTACAGAGGCTGAGTCAGAAACTTATTTTCCAGTTTTATTCATTTCCCATAGGAAATAAATGAGCCCTCTAAGATTAGAGAAGAGCCACTTTATTGAAGAGTAGCTGGATTTTTAAATTTTACCCTATAACTTGTCTTATGTTTAGCTTGATTCATATTGTCCCTTCCAAACCCCAGAAGGAGCTTCTTGAAAGCCAGGATCATGACATACTTGTTTTTTGCTTTCCTAGTGCTTAGCTCATGTATGCCTGTCCTTACCTGCCTGGCTCTCAATTCAATCACAAGCTTCCCTGCCCACCTGTGTTCTGAAATGTATGCTCTCTGAGTGTCAAGGACCGCCCTTCATCAAGCACACCCTCTGTCGGGTGTCTCTCAGCTGGGTCTACCCTAAAGCTTCAAGAACCCTTTGCTCTGTTCATGTTAAAATGCACCAACTGGCAAGCCTCAGAACTCCCTCAGCCTGAACTCATTAGCAAGCATTCTATTTCTTTTGTTTCAAAGAAAAGACTTCTGTAAAAATAGTTTGTTCTTCTGATCTCCACTTCTGACACACATATTGTCTGACATATTAAAGTTTGACTTCATCCACAGGTCCAATGAAACTTCTCCAGTTATGGTTACAAGGTCATTTGTAACTATGTTCTTCCTGTATTAGATGAATAAATACTACTCAATCTTATTATGGAGATGGAACTAGTCTATATAGAACTTTCTCTTTCATGCCTGTGTTCTGAAACAGTTGATAAATGGAACATGGGTCAGTGAAAATGGAGATTAAGGTGTTGGTGTTATCACTTAGCATATGAGTTGAAGGAGATGGGTTTCTGTTTGTGGACCAACACTCCATGACAAGCCTGTCATCCGAGCTGAAGGCAAGCCCCCTTTTCATATCAGGAGTTGGACAAAAAGGCACAGAATCTTCAGACTCCTTCCAACTCACAATTCTTATTCCTTACTATCTTTGGGAAAAGTGCTGCTAGGAAAGGAACTTTGAGAGTAGCTTCTTTACATGGAATAGGGAGGCCAGGAACAAAGGAGATCCTTGTCTAGCACTTTTTCTACTTGACTTTTCTGAATATTTGAATAATTATAAGGAGATCACCATCCAACTCTGCTTCCTTAGCCTTGGTGATGGTCATTTTATTCTAGTTCCTATTGTACATATTCTGCTGTTTCTTGTCACACTCTTTCATGAGGTTTTATATTTAACTCTTAAAGTGAGTTGCTCTTTAAGGTTCCATTCTTCATGTCTTCATATACTATGTGGTCATTATTTCTATATCTGCTGGTTTACCTTCTATTTTTGTGAAGTTTTTTGTACAATGCATATCTCTAGCTTAGCTCTGTTTTCAGGATGCAAAATCCACAAACGAATCCAAGTCCTCAGGGATGTCTGATATGTAGTTCAAATTCAGTCCACGACTGAACTATTCTTTCCCCTGAAATTACTTCCACAATTCACAACACTAAAAATCATTGTCCATTTTAGACAGTCAAGTATAGTTCTTTCCTATTCCTATCTTATCCTACAAATGCAATATTTTCAATTTTATGATTTTTTTAATCTCTTATCACCTCTAATTTTAATTCAGGTCTTCACCATCATTTTAATTAGTACAACAGAATCCAGATTGCATTTCAGACAACTTTTTTATTTTCCTTTAATGGATTTTCTGGATGATTGTTACAGAAAACTTTTAAAAATGGGAAACTTTTTACTGTGTTTATGCTTGGTGCACTAAGATAGAAGTGATTTGGCTTAAAGAGCTTGGTCAATCAACTGGTGAAAACAAGTTAAACAATTCATGATTTTATTGAAAATTTAGTTAAAAGTAGTTTGTTAGACTTTTTTCTCCCCCTAAATGTTGTAAGTTTTATCACCATTGGAACTTTGGTTTTTAAGTTCTTTATGTGACTTGAATGTTTCTGTCTCTCTGAAATGCTTTTCAGAGAAAGCCATTGAAAAATTCAATTTTTTATGTTTCCTAAGGTATATAACTGCATACTTGAATATTGCAAAATAGTAAGATTTGTATAGATAAGTAGTTAATAATAATGTCAAACAAATACAATTTTTGATTATGAAAATATATACATGCTATCCTTTAAGAAACATATATCAAATATGTACAGAAAGTGTTAAATAAAAGTAAAGTAAGGTAATAAGAGGAAATTTGTTGTCTTTGGGTGAGAGACAATTTTTTGTTTATTTTGCTGCCTTCTCTTAATTTTTTAATAATAAAGTTAAGTGTGTTTTCAATAAATACAAATAATTAAGAAATGCTTGAATTAAAAGAAGGCATCTGGAATTTTGGAGGTTTTTCTATTTGTCTAAATAATTTTTAGAAACTTATTTCTGATCTCTTGGAAATATTTTTATAATTCTAAAATTATTCAAAATAGGAATTGCAAACATATAATTTACTTTTAAACTGTTTTCCATATTGTATTGGCACCATTCCTTCTCAATATCTTATGGAAGTCTTAGCTAATGCAATAAGACAAGGAAAGGAAATAAAACTTATGTAGATTGGGAAGAAAGAAATAAAACTGCTCTTGATTACATGAGTGTCAATCTACAAAAAAATGTTCAAGACATAATGTGGATCTGGATGAGCAATTAAAATGAACAAATGAGGCTGGAGTTGTGTCTCAGTGGTAGAGCACTTGCCTAGCATGTGTGAGGCACTGGGTTCAAGTCTCAGCACCACATATAAACAAATGAAATAAAATAAAGGTCTATTGATATCTAAAAAGAAATCTAAAAACAGAAATGAACAAATGAATAAATTAAAGTTTATTGAAGCATTGAATAATCAAGACTCATTTGGAGTACATGTGTAAATAGCTGTGTGGATTAATTTGTGTCCAAAAGATTTTTCCAAATACCATTATTTTTATTTATTTATTTATGTATTTATTTATTTCCCTATGGAAGTATATCCTGCTAATGCATCTTTTTTTTTGGGGGGGGGGAGAATAGCTGCTGTCTGTTGAATAGCTGTTTATACTTCACTTCTCAAAAGAGTGTAGCTGTTGTCAGTGGACCTCTGTTGGTATAGGTGGGTGAAAGAAGAGTTTGAACTTCTCCATAATTTGTAGTATATATTTTACTTTGCACAACTCAAATATCTCCATATGCTGTTATCAATACTGTAATCAAGTATTTCAATGATCAAAGTAAACCAATAAAGACAAAATTAAAATAAATTGTATTATATATATATATACATACATATATGTATATATATGTAATCCTGCAGAAATTACACAGAAACACAAAACTAAAATATATACCTAATGACAGAGAAGCTGACTCTTTAATATTTAGTCTATGGTAGAGTTGAACCTTGAACTATTTAGTGAATTTTATGTCCTTTATTGTATTTCAAAAATTTTGATTTCCTTGAGATTTATTCTCTCCTAAGCATGCATATCAGCAGCAGAAATAATGTCTCTCCATATTAAGCTATAATTATAAAAAAATATGTGCAATGTCACAGAAAGACCTTGAATTGTGAAATTGTCCATTGCTATATACGTTTGATTTACCAAGAAAAACAAAGAACTTCTGTTCCTGTACATATTTTTTTTCAGTGCTATTCTGAAATGTTGCCAAAGCATTATCTTCTTTTAGTCAAATCTGAACTAAAGTAGAATTTAAACCTTCATCTGGAAAATTAAATGGACATTCCAATGTTATTCCTGCGATGACTGATAGATGAGGTGGCAGCTGTCACCAACAAATTTCCCTGATGCTTCAGCTTAGAGTCTAATTCAGGAGATGAATACAAGACACAGCTTGAAGCCCATAATGGCTGCCAAAAGTTTCAATGACTTGTTATTGCATTTGTCTTTGAAAGAGAGTTTCCCCAGGCTTGGTCAGTATTAGAAATACAGTTTTGTTTTTCTACAAGACAGAATCAGAGCTGCTTATTACCCTGCCTAGAAAGGGGTACACTCAGAAAAAAAAATCTTCATCAAAAGACAATTAAACATTTTGATCAAGTGCATATTAAGGTCAAATATGTCATAGTTGAAAGTGATGGAGAAAAAAGTGCATGACACCTATATTAGTTGCCACAATTCCCTGGAGGAATTTGCTCAGTTTCTGAGTATTTGAGAATTTGGATTCTGTTGTTTTAAATCAAACAGAGCTTTTTATATGTGTGACAACTCAGTGTCTCTATTTTTCTCTTCTTCTCAGACAAGAAGGCACAGTTTTGTTTCATTAAAGAGCATGATGCTGTCCATGCACACTTAGTCTGAGCCAACTCCCCACCTTCTGATAAATATGATGACAGCATTTTCCTTCTGAGAATATTTTGTTCTTATATGAGATAAACTGAAGTGTGTCCTAGCCTTTCGTCATACATATTTTAGAGGAAGCACTTCATTTTGTATCCCAAACTTCCTGCCATTTGGATTAAAAACTCTGAAACTTTCCCCTCCGACAATTTGATTTTTATTTCCTTAGAGCATTACACTTAATTAGAAGAAACAAAAGCCATGGAAAGGAAATGTTGAAAGAACAAGATATTAAGGGTTGCAGCAATGTGTATAATTCCGTCCTTCAAAGTAATAGAGTATGGCTGGAGAGAGGACTGAGTTGAATGTGGTTCCAATATTTACTTTAAAATGAAAACCCTTGGGCTTACAGTTGGTTATTTGGTACAGTCCTATCCTATGAAAGTTTCTTTTATTTGCTTAGTAATAAAACTCACCCAATAAATTTTAATGGCCCATCTTTCTACTCTTTCTCAAAGAAGTTTCTCTAGATAGTTTCACATCACCTGAAATTCTTTGCTAGGAGCAATCATTTATCCAGAAGCCTTCAGCTCCAGACTCTATTTTTAAATTTTTACCTGTCACGTAGGCATCAGAACTTTTACCATGAACAAAAATGCATGTGAAAATGAACTGATTGCTTTTCCCGCCACCTCCGAAAAGCCCAAATCACATAAAACACTATGATTTTCATACACATTTGACAGCAACTTAGAGTAATTTTTCGTTCATGCTTCCCTGATGCTTATCTCCAGATTCCTTCAAATCGTCATCATTTCTGACATGCATCTATGCTGCCTGGTTTCCTCCTGCTAATCTTTGAGTCTTACATAGTTTCTTTGTAGTCATCAAGCTATTCCTGTTTTCCTGATCTAATGATCATGCATAGGCTAGCTAAATTACCTCTTAAGGATGATGTTCACTAATAACATAAAATTTTTCATTTAAAAATCTTCAATTGATTTTCCTTTGCATAGAACTCAAACTCTACAAGATCCTTTGAAGGATATCATACTAGAAAGTGTATGATCCTTGGGAGAGAGTTTACTTGAGGGAATTGGTTGAAAAATTCTTAGAAAAATGCGAAGTTGTCAAAAGTCAGTAAAATATAGATTGCTTTGGATGTTTATATATGTTTGAACATTTTGAGTGTATCAATGGTATTACAAATGTGTGTTCATCTTAAACATACAGGTTCATTTGGTAGACATTAGACCTTGCCACAAAATTCTGTTTTGTTTTTCATGACCTAGTAGTATATGTTCAATTTTTTAAAAATATAAAGACTGTTTTATTTTGGAATTTTTTGTGCCCATTTTATAGTTATTTGGTTCTATTGTTAATTGTGTAATTAATTGAAGCAAATTTATTGCAGCTGACTTTCTAACTTGCCTACAAAAAATCAGGGATTAAGATCTATTCAAACATATTTCCTGGGGATAACAAAGTCTATAGCAATGTTGGGCTTTAAGGTCTCTCATGTCCCACTGAGTTTGGGGATTTACATGTTTAAATATATATACGTATTACATTTTGAAGTAACCTGCACTCTATTGCACTTTCACAACAGTAAAGTCATTTAAAATCTTATACTTTATACAAGCATACATGCAAAAAGCTCAGAAATTTAAAAACAAAAATGTAACTATAAAATTCTTACAGGAAGATAGGAGTTTTTATTATAGATTTGGAGTGTGACAGGATTTTCTAATTATGACTCAAAGTTGTGTAGCTGTAAAATGAACTATTGATAGTTTTGCTGAAGAAGAGAAAGAAGACAGGAAGAGGAGGAGGATAAGGTGGACAAAGAAGAGGAAAAAGAAAAGGAAGAGAAAAAAGAAAGAAGACACCATAAATAAAGTCAAAAGTAAAATAAAAACCTAGGAAAAGACATTTGCAACTTGCTATGAATTGGATATGGTTTGATGCGTCCCTCAAGTGCTCACGTGTTGGGAGGTTGGTCCCTTGGGTGGCAGTGCTGAGAGGCGGTGAGGACTTTAAGAACAGGACTCATGAGAAGTCTCTGGGCCATTAGGATGCTGCCCAACAGATTTCAGCAGTTTTCATGAAACTCCTGAGCTCTCATGAGACCAAGTAGTACCAGCGCAAGCCCAACCTCTGCACTGCTTTCTTGCTTCCTCTTGAAATGTGATTGCTTTCTCCCACATGAGTTCCAACCATTTGCTATGGGGAACTCACCAAAGCTCACACCATGCTGTTTGGAATTTTAGCCTCCAAACTGAGTTCTAAATAAATCTTTTTTATTTATACAGTTAACCTGCCTCGGATATTTCATCACAGCAATGGTAAATATAAAGCTAACAGAAAAAAAAAAAGACTAAACTCTGTAATATGCCCAAATCAACCCATAGCAAATTCAAAATAAGCAAAATATGTAATTTATAGAAAAAAGTCTTTTAAATATATGGAAAAATAGACAATGCCACAACAATAGAATGAGTATAAAAACTCCCATTTTTTAGTATTTCATTAAGGCTGTGAAGTGAGACAAATTCTCAGACACTGCTAGGACAAACATAAATTTCTCTTGCTCCTTTAGGGAGACATTTGACAATACTAATTTCTAATTTCAGTAACTTATTATATGGATCTACTCATGTGGATAAAGTGATATATGTATAAAGTTATTCCTCAAGATGTTTGTTATAGCAAAAGATTAGAAACCACCCAAAGGTCCATCAATAGAGAATAATTAAATCGATTACCACACAACCATTCAATTCTATAGAACTTCTGTTCATTAATTTGGAAAGATCTCCAGGTGTTTGTAATTTTTCTGGAATTGAATTTTGAAAGATAGTATATGAATCTATGTTACTATTAGCTTACATATGTTTGGGAGAATCCTACAAGGATTCATATGTCTCTAGAACAATGGTTATGCTAGATAAGGATGAGAGGAGAGGAGACCAGAGCATGTCAGATAGGGGACAAAATGGAAAAGGATGCTATGTATTCTATATTTTCAATTTCTAGTTTTTAAACATGATTTATAACTCGAAGTATTATGCAAAAATGTGAGAAACTAAAAATAGACAATGCAAAAGGTTTCTTGTATAAGTTTTTAAAAAGTATTACCTGCAAGTTATTTTTATCTTTTATCTGTATTAGATGTTTTTGTTATTTAGCTTTAACCATTTCAGTCACAAAATATATCTTTAACCTTTTTGAAGCTGTGTATGTATGTGTGCCTGAGACAAGGTCAGCAGGCTCTTACTACAAGGTTTTCACTGACCCATCTGTTCCCTCGATGAGTTTCCTATGCCAAGGGTCAGTGTCCATGCTAAGAAACTTTGCCATGTCAGTGTACCTATAGTTACTACATCATTACGCTGCCAGCAGCTTGCCCACATTTACCAAACTCTCAAGGTTGTCGTATTAAACTGGAATAATGGTTTATTCATTTGGAATAGGAGTATTGCAACATGCCAGTATAAATGTACAGGTTAGTATATGTTCCTTGTATTTAACTGGTCAGTTCCTATTGAGTATAGTCACTCAATATCCCTTTCATCTTTCAACTTCTCTCCATTCCTACCATCAGTACTGTGACCCAATAGGCCACTGTCATCCTTCCACAGTATCACAGCCTTTGGACTTGTGTTTCTGAGTCTTTCTCTGCAAAACATGTTCTGTAGAGGGAGGTTTCTAAAGAAACAACATCCTGTAACTTCTCTGGTTAGAAATCTTTAATATACTCACACTTATAATAAAGATTATGTCCATGTTCCTACTTACACAAAAGTCAAAATGCCTCCCTCTCCTCCCTCATCTTCCATCAACCTCTCCCACTGTGGAACTCTCTACTTCCAAACACTGATTTTCTTTTAGTTCCTTGAAAGTGTTGTGCTCTCTCTCAACTCAGGGTCTTTGTGCATGTTGTTCCACCTCCCTGTGAGTGTCTCCCATGCTGTCCCCTGTTAATTGTCTTCTGAGTTCAGCTTAGTGAATTTACTCCAGGAAGTACTCTCCGATCCCATTTAAAATATGTCAACATGTTAGACATCCCTGTTATGATCCTTAATTCTCTTGTCACTGCCCTCCACACTTCATTGCAAGTACTCACATAACTGTCTGTGTTTCTCACTCGAGTGTAAGCTCAGGGAGGATGGGGACAATGGCAGTCATGCATATTTTTTTCTTATCATCTATTGTCATTTCTAGCAATATAGAAGACTCTAAAATATTGCTGAGTGAATTAAGAAACCCTCCTAATGTTGATTTCTGATTTTATAATGATATTTTGATCATCTCTTTGTAACAGATAACTTGAAATCAGCATGAATTTCATGTCATGATTAGAATCTAGAGCCTGGACAGTCTCTTAGTCCATTGGGCTGATATGAACACGGCAGTTTGTAAACAGAAGAAAATTTTCACAGTTCTGGTAGCTGGCAATTCCCTCATCAGGGCGCTGACTACTTCAGTTTCTAGTGAGGGCCTACTTCCTGGTTTATAGACAGTGCCTTCTTGTATGTTTTTGCATAGAGGAAAGGATGAGACAGCTCTCTGGGGCTCCTTTTTAGGATATTGGACCCATTTTTGAGGGTTCCAGTTTTATGGCATAATCACTTCCTAGAGGTCCCACTTCCTAATACTATCACATTTCAACATACAAAATTTGACAGGAGACAGACATGCAGAGCATAGCAAGCAGTAACAGACAAAGGGTATGGTAATGTATATTTAACATTGTTCAGATAAGATAACCTGATGTATTTATCTGACCACAAGGACAACATTTATCCGGCCCCAACAACACATCTTGAATGTGTTAGACCATGGACCAAAGTATTCGTTCCTCAACAGTATTAAGAAGGTCTAGGGAAAGTTTGCTTCTGTGAGTTTGTCCCTTTCTCACACACAGTTTCTGTTTCAATGATTGATAAACTCACCTTCTGGTTAACAAATTCTTTCTTTAAATATACCAGAGTTATGACTTTAGTCACAGAGTTATCATGCTTTGTGCCCCAGAGAGCCAGAAACAATGCTATACCTTGTACTTGAAATGTCAAATATGTACCAGAATAATCACCAAATTTATTAAGACATTTGTTATTAATAATAATGAAAAACTTACTTTGTCTGCATAGATCTAAAATTGTCTGAATTTCAAGATCATATAAAAAGTTTGGAGGATTCTGTTCTTGGAGATTTTTATTCAGTAAATAACTAAGATTAAGTAATTCATGGAAATTGATATGCTTAAAAAGTCAGATTCTTACATTTTTTTCCTTTTTTCTTGTACTTAATGAGGCTGATATACAGATAGCAGATGTTGGGCATGTTCTCTTTTATTGGTTAGATATGTTAGGAAATAGTTTTTTCCTTAGACAAAATATTCTAGATTTCAATGCCTGCAGTACTATTTGTGTACATACAAGTCTTTATAAAAATACATATTAATATATATGATTATGCTCCTTGTGTATAATACACAAATTTTGTTGTTTCCCTGAAGGCTTTATTATAACTTTATCTTACTGGTAACACAGCCTTATCAGACATTTCACAGAGTATTTAAATTAAATCCTACAATGCATATAAACACATTTCTTTGATTTAAAGACTACCAAAACTAGATCGTGTAAAACTTTCAAGAAGACAGAGACAGTTTTAATTAAACTCAAGTTTATAGCTTCAAGCCTCAAAGTTCCCTAATTTAGATTCTTTTTAGAACTAGCATATAAATATGCATCTAAAATATTGGAAATCGTGACCGAGATAAAGTGACAGTTTATTAAAAATACAAGTGTTTGTCTTGAAGACCGAAGAGTTTTTATTTTTATTTTTTTTATCAATTACAAGCCATGTATACCAAAGTTCAGGGACTTTAAAAATGTATTTTATTGAACACTTACTCTATTTTTCTCAGTGTTAGGTACTATGTAATAAACTGAAAACTACAGAAGTGGATAAGGCAAACATAGTCCCCTGCCTCATGGAACTTAAGAGTCCAATGTGTCATGCACTTGTTAAAAAAAAAAATTACCTGTCCTTATAATTTATGCTCTTCAGGGAACAATCAGAATAGTTATTCTGGAAAGGTCATGCAAAAAGATGATAAAATATGTAATCTTTTGTGACTGGCTTCTTTCAATTAACATAATATTTTCAAAGTTTATTCATGTTGTCATTTCACAGTAATTCTTTCCTTTATATTGCTAAACAATATTTCCTTGAATGTATATATCCTATTTTATTAGTGGGTCTACTGCTGTGTCTTTTGCTAGAACCATTCTCAGTATGAAATCTGGGAATGTAGAATGAGAAAATCTATTTAGAGACTCCTCTAGTAAGTTCACTAACAATGATAAGAAATAGCATTTCTTTGAGTTTGACCCTGTGGTTCTTGAACGCATATATTCTACCTATTAGAGATATAGCACCATATAATGGTCACTAAATCAATGGCCATTGAGGAATGCCACACTGTATCTCGGGGTAGATTAAGGTTCCTTAACCCTTCATGGTATTCTCTCCAAGGTCTCTATCCCAAGGGATCTTTCATAATTTTGTCAAATGACAGTTTTGTAACAGTATGGTATATGATAGGAATAATGGATCCTGTGCATTTATATCCAATGTTGAGCTTTAATTAATGGAAAACAGACCACAAATGTTGAATGAAATATATTGCACAATGTATGTTGATGAATCAAACTATTAGCTTTAGGTGGTGGTGCTGGCTGATACACTTCAAGAAGAAACAAATCTATAAACTGCATGTTGATTGATTTATGTTGAGATGATTTGCTATACCTTCCAAGGATGGATAGGATCAATGTATACAACCTGTCACCAAGTGATTAATTAATCTTCTTAAGGGATGGTGAAACACTTGCATTGTTGAGAATTTTAGTCACTTGGTAACAACAGTAACTAAATTGGCATTGGTGAGCAAGACCTTATACTATTAAACCTATTCACAAAGTCCATTTCTGCCACTATTCTCCATTATCCTAGTATTTGGGTGGGTCATCACAGTGTTTTCTGATATCAGCTACTATCCTGACTACTTGGCTCTTTGATGAATCTTCAATGATAAATGCTTTTAACAGGCTATTAATATATTATAAAAAGATCTTACAATGGAATGAAATTAGATATCAACGAGAAAGTTAGAAACAGAAACTACTCCAAGACCTGGAGATTAAATAATATGCTATTGAATGATACATGGATAACAGAAGACATTAGGGGGGAAATTAAAAGATTCTTAGAGGTCAACGAGAATAAAGATAAAACATATCGAAATCTCTGGGATACTATGAAAGCAGTGCTAAGAGGAAAGTTCATTGCAGAGAGTGCATTTAATAAAAGAATGAAAAGTCAACAAATCAATGACCTCACATTACAGCTCAAAGCCCTAGAAAAAGAGGAACAGATCATCACCAAAAGTAGTAGAAGACAGGAAATAATCAAAATCAGAGCTGAAATCAATGAAATTGAAACAAAAGAAACAATTCAAAAAATTGACGAAACCAAAAGTTGGTTCTTCGAAAAAATAAACAAAATTGATAAACCCTTAGCCACGCTAACAAAGAGAAGGAGAGAGAAACTCCAAATTACTAAAATTCATGATGGAAATGGAAATATTACAACAGACACAACTGAAATACAAAACATAATAAGAAGCTACTTTGAAAATTTATACTCCAACAAAATAGAAAACCTGGAAGATATCAACAGGTTCCTAGAGGCATATGAGCCACCCAAACTGAATCTGGAGAACATACACAACTTAAATAGATCAATTTCAAGCAATGAAATAGAGGAAGTCATCAAAAGCCTACCAACCAAGAAAAGTCCAGGACCAGATGGATTCACAGCCGAGTTCTACAAGACCTTCAAAGAAGAGCTCATTCCAATACTCCTCAAAGTACTTCAAGAAATAGAGGAGGAGGGAACCCTTCCAAACTCACTCTATGAAGCTAATATCACCCTGATACCAAAACCAGAGAAGGACACATCAAGGAAAGAAAATTTCAGACCCATATCTCTAATGAACATAGATGCAAAAATTCTTAACAAAATTTTAGCGAATCGCATACAAAAGCATATTAAAAAGATAGTGCACCATGATCAAGTGGGTTTCATCCCAGGGATGCAAGGTTGGTTCAACATCCGGAAATCAATCAATGTAATTCACCACATCAACAGACTTAA
>JAJEJO010001607.1:78764-99707 GCA_020662805.1 Glaucomys volans | reverse complement strand
ATTTGTGTTCAATGAATCAATAAGTAAATTAAAAAAAAAAGATCTTTACACTTTTTGATGATATATAACAGAATTATGTATGTATTTGCTCCAGAATTCCTTGTTGTCAACTTTCCAGTTTATTTACCCATATCCTTGCCCAACAAAGCAAGTTATTTCTCACTGTTCATTAATCATCATTCATTCTTGAATATTGCCACTTTTCTTTCCAAACAAAATAGATAACCAGATGCACCTTGCAAAGCTATTTATTTGGAAAGCTTTATCCTGATTGCTGTCTTTCAGTGGCCATAATGTGGCAGGAATGTTCTCTTGTACTCATATAGAAGTGGACTCTTCCGTGAACAACACTGACTTTTTCCATTTACAAAAGTTAATCACGAAGGATATGCCTTTTCTAACATGAATTCGTGAGGGTTGATATGATGGGCTTCCCCACTATTTGTTCATGCATCTCACTCATGATGCCGTTCTTGTCTAATCCCAGGTGTGCTGCATTCATCTAATGATGAGTTGCTGTTGGGCTGGCACAAGTTTAGGTCTGTGCATCTGATGAACCAAAATCACAAAATGCTGTTCTGGCTGCGTGTTTGCTGTATGTTCCATTGCCCTGTGCTTCTGTTCCAACAGAATCCAGGACTCATTATCTGAATGTTCTTCTCTCCTGGAAAGGGCATGAACATGCATGTGATTTATAGGGAAGTGTTTTCAGGAACAATACCTGGAAAGCATGAACAAAGCAAGACAGGACAGAGAAAGATGTTAAACTGTGATGATGTTACAATAGTCATCTCAACTAATCTCTCAGGAAACTCTGAGGCAAAGATGGAATTTTTATAGATATCCTTGTACCTGTTATCATAATCTTGCTTCTCCTAAGAAAGGGCTTTACTCTCAGACAAATCAGTTCTAGGCAATGATTTGACTGTAAGACATCACCAAATAATATTGTTGGAATCTGGGAAATTAAGTTCCTATATCCAGAGGGCAGATCTGCATTGCACACCGAAAGTTTTCCTATATGAATTGGTCCTAAATAGTCAAGTTATAGAACAGCGATAATTTCCAAGTTGAAGTGTGAACTTCACCATCTATACTTGACGTTTCTTTTTTTTTTTTCCCACTGTCTTTTTAAAGCTCTTTGGACTATAGGACTATGTAAAAGTTTCAGTTGTTCTGTCTTTGAAATGTCCAAATTTCTACCACAATTATTAAGGAAACGCTTCCAGGGAAACCAGTGATGCTATCAAGAAAGTAGGACAAGGAAGGCAAAGAATTCTGGGAAGAGTGAGGTTCAGGCAAATGTCCACACAAGTGGCTCTGCTTATGCTGAAGGATGACTCTGGTGTAAATGACTTTTGAGGTGGTGGAATTATACTTGCAGAGCATCACATCCTTCTTTTTAATCACCGAGTAGAACTCCACCTCTACTTAGTTATTAAAAAAAAGTGAAATTATGGCATTTGCCAGTAAATGGATGGAAATGGAGAATATCTTGGTAAGTGAAATTAGCCGAACTCAGAAATTCAAAGGTAGAGTGTTTTCTCTTATTTCAGAAACCAGAATAAAATTTAGGAAATGGGGAGGGAAGGATAAGATTACATAAGAACCGATCAAATATAAATTAATAGATGAGCACAAGGAGGTTTAGTAGATTGGAGGAAAGAGAAGGGAATAGAGGAGGGGGGAAGGGAGGGAAAAGAGGAAGGAAAAGGGGATCATGCATGTGTGAGTTTGTTGGAATGAACTCAGCTTCTATGTATAACCATACAGCTCCACATCCTGGAGTCATTCATTCCCATGAAGTATGCAATCTTATAGTATTTCTCGAGTAAATAATAATTTGAAGGTATAATGAAAGTAGAATTATAAGTAGAACCATGCAATGGACAAGGTTTACTTTGTTTAACTCCCTCTTTTAGAATGTTAATAAATTTAATGTTTTTGAAATAACATATATTTTAAAAATCAGGTAATCATGAAAAACACATAAATGGAATACATTAACATGACCTGCTGCCATTCAAAGGCATATTGATATACTACAGTGATGCAGCCACATCAGTGTTCATAGTTTCTCAATTCACAATAGCTTGATTGTGGAACCAATCTAGATGCCCTTCAGTTGATGAATGGATAAAGAAACTGTGGTATATGTACACAATGGAATACTCAGCCATAAAGAAGAATAAAATTGTAGCATTTGCAGGTAAATGGATGGAGTTGGAGAATATCATGCTATGTGAAATAAGCCAAGCCCAAAAAACCAAAGCCCAAATATTTTCTCTGATAAGTGGGTGATGATACATAACCGGGGGGTGGGGGGCAAGAAAAGAATGAGGAACTTTGGATAGTATAGTAGAAAATGGGGGGGGGGGAGAGGGTGGGGGAAGAAAAGATAGTAGACTGAGACAGACATTATTACCCTATGTACATGTATGACTACATGAATGGTGTGACTCTGCATTGTGTACAGTCATAGAATGAAAAGTTGTATCCCATTTGTGTACAATGAATCAAAATGCAGTCTGCAAAAATAAAAATTAAAAAAAATTTTAAACCAAAAAAAGCATATATTGCTTACATTAGGAGAACAACATTTTGGTGCTCTAAACCACATGCCACACACACACACACACATGCACAACATATTTGCTTTGTATTATGTTGTGCAGGGGGAGAAAGGAGAGTGAGAGAGAGGGAGAAATGTTTTAATGGGTTCATAATATTTAGAATATTTAATAGGTAAGAATGAAATTTACTTTATCCAATAAGAAGGAAAAATGTGAAATGTAACTGTTTAGATAATAGCTTTTTTGCCTTGATATTTCTTATTTTGTACAATATTTCTTTGAGTTAAGAAAATTATCAAGCTTCTAAAGGAGACAGATTTATTTTTAAAAATAATTTCAATTAGTTACAATGAAGTCAACTCCCTACTTTTTTGTATATTATGTTTATTTATCAGAGTGATTTCATTAAGATTCTGTTCTAAAATAATTTTCTCCATGGCTATGACTTTTTTTAGCATAGAATTTTATAATTACTGTTTCATCATCTTTGAGCACTGCACTCTAGAAGAGTCTGTAGTGAACTTGATTCATGTTCTCTCCCTGATTTACCCTTCAAAGTTATTTATGTTCAGGCCTGAATCATTCATATTTTTTTTTTAGTTAAATAATTTTGATTTTTCTGTTTTGTCGTTTGGAGTTGAGATTAATGGCGATCAGAAGTATATCATGTATTTAACAACAAAATCTCAATTTATTCCTGTCTATTTTTGAAGTTCATTATGCAAGGTAGAAAATTTTTCCTTGTTTAGTGTTGCTGGCTACTTATTTTTTTTTGTTTTTTTGGGGTTTTTTTTTGGCAAAACCCTTTTGTATTCCAACTCATTGAGTGTTGATTATGTGATCATAGTAGGCATTGCCATTAATTTCTGAAGTACCACTGCTCTGGATAATTAATTGCCTATTTCCTGCCACATCTCTGCATCCAGAACAGTGCCTAGTGTGAGTAGGCACTGAACTTAATAAATTTAAGTAGAACAAATTTAAAAATATGAACTAATAGATACGAGTTTATGAGGTAAAGAATTGTATACTGTGAAATAAGTTCTGGCATTCTGTTGAACAGCATGATGACTATACCTAATAGTAGTGTATGTTTCAAATAGCTAAAATAAAGCATTTTAAAGATTGCTCACCATAAAGAAATAATAAATAGTTGATGTAATGTATATACTAATGTATAAACCAATTAGCTTGATTTTTAATCACACCAAAATGTAAAGCTGTAGTGAAACACCATATTGTAATCATAAATATATGCAATTATTATTCATCAACTAAGAATGAAGTGAAAATACTTTTAAAAAAGTACAATTAAAAAGTCATAAGACTACTCTCAGCTCTCTCAT
Source organism: Glaucomys volans (assembly GCA_020662805.1). Lineage (NCBI taxonomy): Eukaryota > Metazoa > Chordata > Mammalia > Rodentia > Sciuridae > Glaucomys > Glaucomys volans. The sequence goes on along the minus strand of JAJEJO010001607.1, from coordinate 95,788 downwards.
CTTTACAAGAACTGATCTCAGGGGGAACTATCACCCCGAATTCTGGAAAGTTTGAAAGATATAGCAACTGAGATCTGCTTATCTGGAAAAGAAGCTACTGATACTATAACCTGAAAGGAAAAGAGGAAAAAGAAGAGGAAGAACAAGGACAAGAATTATAGTTTATTTTTTGTCAAAGTCCATGTAAGAAAGTAGAGAATGGAATGGAGTGAAATATTTTTAAAAATTCCCCAAACTTAAATTATATATCCAGTAAAATTATTGTCCAAGAAACTCAGATAAACAAAAACTGAGGAAAGTCCTCTACTAGTCCTGAAAACTTTAAAATAATTGATTCAAGCAAAAAAAAGTGGATAGAAACTTAGATGTATATAGATAGGAAAAGTGTCAGAAAAGAAACAAATGAAGTTAAATATCTTTTATTTTTGTTATTCTTAAATTAAAAGACAACTTCATCTTAAAAGCAATAATAATAACGTTTCAAGTGTCTCTAAGATATGGAAAAGTGTAATGAATGATAGCAATGTCATCAAGAAAGGAAGGGAGAAATAGGAGCTGTTTTAATAAAAGGTAACTGTATTACAGAAGATAACTTTATTACCCAGAAAATAGTACAGTGTTACTTGAAGGTAGTTTATACATATAAACTCTCAGGCAATCATTAAAGAAATGGTTCATTCTTGTATAGAGGCAGGAAATAAATAAGCTTTGCCCTTAGGATCTTGCAGTGACAGAAAGAACTGTTTTGCATTCTTTATTTTCGCTTTTTGTATCTTTCCTTACTTTACTCTTGATTCATTTTCTGTGCTACCACTTTGGTTAGAAGTTCTTGCAGAGTGGTACTAGGAACAGTTCTGAAGACCTTCCTTCCCTTGCTTCTGACCTTAATGGGAATGATCATAATAAGTATATATACTTGAACTTTTGGTAAATACTTTTTGTTTTGCTTAATATCTTTACTCACTTCTTAGTTGATGAGATTTTAAAAAATCAGACATGGGTGTTTAATACCTGATGGATCTTCTATATCTATTGAGTGTGTGATACAGTGTTATTATATATATTTTGAATGACAATGCATTATTTATATTTATCATATAAATATATTAATTATATATGTTAATATATTCAATATATACATTAAACTTGCTAGTGTGATAGTGTACATTGGTAGATTTTCTGGTGTTAATCCTACTTGCATTTATTCATTTCCAATTTACTCATGAAATATTTATTATAACCTACTCTTTGTTATACAATATCTAATAGAGTTCTTGGGATATTTTGTTGAATTTTATTTAATTTAATTGCCAGTGACATATTTAAGGTGGTTTACCAGAATATAAACAAGGTAATTTTGTAATATTGCTTTCCTGATACAATACCATATTAGCCTAATTAAATTATTTTTTCCTGAAATGATTTATATAAAACAAAAAGGTTGCTTAAAGGTTTGGTTAAGTGTCTCATGGACATACATTTTTGGCATATTTTTGTGTCACGTATCTTATATATATATGTATATATAGGCATAGATTTCTTAATATTTTCTTCCAATTAAAAAAACTTACTTTTTTTCTGCAGTTGAATATCCTTTTTTCTCACATTTTTTCCTTCACTGATTTTTTTTCCTTCTGTCTTGCTGAAAGTTGTGTAATGTACTAGCACTTTCAGGTTTTCAATTCATTGAACATTTCTCTTTAAAAAAATTTTTTTGGTCCATTAAATTTTACCATTAAGTACACTATTTCGTCTTTTCTACTTGTATTCATTTTGTTTCCTTAGCAAAATTATTTTTTAACTTCCTATGGTTAATGTAATATAGTTTCTGTCTTTTTGAAAAGTCCCCTTTAGTACTATTTTATTTTCATCTTGTATGTAGCTTATTTTAATGTATCAATTTTTAGGTACTTGGAAATATTTTATAACATCCATTAAGGCTTTGTAACACATGATTAAATAAGCATTTTTTGTTTTTAATATTTTTAGGATTTTGTTTTCACTGTCTTAATCTTTAATCTAATTGCACTTTTTTAAAGTATGTGATCTTTATTATATTAATTATTTGGAATTTCTAGAGAATTTATTATATTGTTGGATAACTTATCTAAAATTCTATGAGTGCTTAGAACATTTATTTACATTAATTAGGGGCATGTCTCTACATATTTTGCTAAACTCACATTTAAAATTGTTCTGTTCAAATATTCTATATGCCCAGTTATTAGGTCCTTTGGCTTCACTTATAGAGAAAGAGCATCAAATACTATGATTTATTTTACTGATTTTAAATTTTAATCTGAAAATTTGGCAGTTTTTTCTCATAGTTTACATTGTATGCTACATAAAACACCATTATATAGTTTGGTAACTTTGTTGCTTTTAACATGAACTCTCTCATTATAGCTAGTTAAGGTGTTTGTATAAACTTTATCACATATTCTTAAAGGAAAGCCAGGTATGTTTTAATTATTTTTTCCTCTTCTTGACCCTTAATTTTTATTATATTAGTATATATTTTATCTTTTGTGATAAGAATACCTTTGGATTTAATGAAATAAAATCTAAAACATTATACTATTGAGTTAAAGTCTTTTATATTGATTGTATTACATTAATATTTGGACCCATCTCTAATGTAGCCCTTTAAACTTATTCATCAGTACTTCTTTGTTTTTTTTCTACTTTACATTTAATGCATTTTGTTTCCTATTTCCATTTTTGTGGGGTTTTTTTGTTTTGTTTTTTGTTTTTTGTTTTTGGTACCGGGAATTGAACTCAGGGGTACTTGACCACTGAGCCACATCCCCAGTCTTAGATTCACTGAGTTGCTTAGGACCTCACAAAGTTGCTGATGCTGGCTTTGAACTCGTGATCCTCCTGCCTCAGCCTCCCAAGCCACTGAGATTACAGGTGTGCGCCACCACACCGGGCGTTTTTTTGTGGTTTTCGAAGTTAAAGTTTGTGTACACATTCTTTCTTTAATCATGCTCATTTTAATATCCACAAATTTTATATTTTCCTAAAAAAGTAAAGATATTTAGTATCTTCTTGTACATACTCTCATGAGAAATTAGCTTACTATTTTTACCACATAACCACTTCTCCTTTTTCATGTTTTATCTAATTTCTAATTTTTATTTCAACAAATGGTGCTGGGAAAATTAGAAATCCATATGCAGCAAAATGAAACTATACCCATATCTCTCACCCTGTACAAAACTCAACTCAAAATGGATCAAGGACCTAGAAATTAGACTAGAGACCCTGCACCTAATAGAAGAGAAAATAGGTCCAAATCTTCATCACGATGGCCTAGGACCAGATTTCCTTAACATGACTCCCAAAGCACAAGAAATAAAAGCAGGAATCAATGATTGGGATAGAGTCAGACTAAAAAGCTTTTTCTCAGCAAAGGAAACAATCAACAATGTGAAGAGAGAGCCTTCAGAGTGGGAGAAAATCTTTGCCACACACACTTCAGATAGAGCACTAATCTCCAGAATCTACCAAGTACTCAAAAATCTTTATACCAAGAACACTAATAACCCAATCAATAAATGGGCCAAGGAAATGAACAGACACTTTACAGAAGAAGATCTACAAGCAATCAACAGATTTATGAAAAAATGTTCAACATCCCTTGTTATAAGAGAAATGCAAATCAAAACCACCTTAAGATTTCATCTTACCCCAATTAGAATGTCTTTTATCAAGAACACAGGCAACAACAGGTGTTGGCGAGGATGTGGGGAAAAGGGTACACTCATACATTGCTGGTGGGAGTTCAAGTTGGTGCAGCCACTCTTGCCTACTCTTTTTTTTTTGCGGTGCTGGGGATTGAACCCAGGGCCTTGTGCTTGCAAGGCAGGCACTCTACCAACTGAGCTATATCCCCAGCGGTGCAGCCATTCTGGAAAGCAGTGTGGAGATTCCTTAGAAAACTTGGAATGGATCCACCATTTGACCCAGCTATCCCACTCCTTGGCCTATACCCAAAGGACTTAAAATCAGATTGCTACAGTGATGTAGCCACATCAATGTTCATAGCTGCTCAATTCACAGTAGCTAGATTTTGGAACCAACCTAGATGTCCTTCAATAGATGAATGGATAGAGAAACTGTGGTATATATACACAATGGAATATTACTCAGCCATAAAGAAGAATAAAATTATGGCATTTGTAGGTAAATGGATGATGTTGGAGACTGTCATGCTAATTGAGATTAGCCAATCTCAAAAATCCAAAGGCCGAATGGTCTCTCTGATAAGTGAATGATGGTGCATAATGTGGGGTGGAATGATGGCAAGAATGGAGAAAGGCTAGAGAGCATAGAGGGAAGGGAGGGGTGGGGTTGAGGTTGGGGGGTAAGAATAATAACAGTATGTGTGACAGACATCATTGCCCTGTTTACATGTATGAATGCACAGATGGGGTGATTCTACTTTGCATACAACCAGAAAAACAATTGCTGTACTCCATTTGTGTTCAATGAATCAAAAAATTAAATAAAAAGAAAAAAAAATAAAAAATAAAAATATCAATTTTATTGAATAATTAATTAATGTATTAGTTGTTGCTTTGACAAAATGCATGAGAAAAATACTTAAAGGAAGAAAGATTTATTGTGGCTCACAGTTTCAGAAAATTTAGTCCATGAATGGCTGCTCTGTTGCTTTGAGTAAGAGGTGGGACAGAATATCATCACAGAAGGGTGTGGCAGAGGAAAGTTACGTAGGTCATGGTAGCCATAATGCCGAAAGAGAGAGTGAAGAAAGGGCTTGTGATGTGGTATATGCTTCCAGGACATGCCCCCTGTGATGTACTTCCTCCTCCTAGACTGAAACACCTACAGTTTCCACAGCCTCCCAATTGCCCATTCAATTAAGAACCCATAAGTGGATTAATCCAAGGATGAGATGAGAGTCCTCATGATCCAATCACTTCCCAAATGCCCAGCCTCTGGGCACGGCTGAACATTGTTTAACACATGAATCTGTAGGGGACATTCCAGATCCAAACTATAATTTTTTAGGTTATTCGTATATGAGAAACAAAAAATTTTTAATCAGCAGTAAGAGATATGAGTAGATAAAAGATAATGTGATTCTTATTGTTGCTATTTTATTATTCAGTTTGTAATATATTTTCTTGATGTTAATTTTCCTATTGACCTTAGAATATTGGTTTGCAAATTCTTCTTGAATAAGAATTTTCTATTTATTCTGTGATTTTTGTTTTCTAAGCTAACAAAAGAGGGGATAATAATTATTATATTTTCTAAACTTCATACAACATGACTGTTACACAAAAATAGACTAAGAGTCATTTGTGGTGGCATAGGCCTGTGATCCTTGCTAGGATCCCAGTGGCTCTGGAGGCTGAGACAGGAGGATCTCAAGTTCAAAGTCAGCCTCAGCAACTGTGAGGCACTGCATCATTCAGTGAGATCCTGTCTCTAAAAAAAAACAAAAACAAACAAACAAAAAAACAGCTGGAAAAATGTCTTAATAGTCGAGTGCGCCCGAGTGCAAACCCCGTGGTAAAAAAAAAAAAAAAAACAAAAAAAACAAAAAAAAAAAACGTAGATTAAGAAAAGCGTGTCACCCAGCAGAATGGGAACTTGAAATTAAAAAGTAGAAGACTCCATTACAGAAAGAAAGGTCAATTTTTGCACATCTGAATTTTTGTCCCAGAGTTTTATTTCCAAATAACCCTTTTTATGATTATTATGATAATTATTTCAAGAAGGAGCAGTAAGACAAGAATAAAAAAAAAACATGAATACTGTTCCCCAGAACAGCTAAGATAAAATGTAAGTCCTAAGACTTACGTGAGTCAAATATTTGACCAAGACAAAATTTTAATTGACTCCACTACAAAAGAGAATGAATGCTTCAAATAATTTCAGGAGTCTATAACCAGTTTTAATACAGTTCTATAACAAAATTAATGGCCAAAATTCAAGTACAAAAGTGAAATACAAGAGTATATATACAATCATGATGTTAGTGATTTCCTTTAACCAACTAATATTCATGCAGGGGTCTGAATTCCTCCACTGTGGCTTTTTGTTGTGATTTACTTTGTTTTGGTATTATATTTGAGTTAATGTAACTCAGTGATTAGCCAATTTTTTTTAACAATTTGAATATCAAATCAAAGGACTAGAGATCTCTTAATCACCATTTTAAATCAGCTTGAGATATTGAAGAGTATGATTTTTAACAAAGAATTCCATTATATGTGCATAAGTTTCCTAGAACTGCTATTACAAAGTACCACACATTCATGGCTTAATATAAGGCACTTACTGTTTCACAGTTTGGTGGCCAGGTGCTGAGAGGGCCAGGTTCCCTGTGACAACCATGGAGGGGAATTTGCCTCTACCAACCTTCCTGTGGGGACCATCAATCTTTGGCATTCTTCATTTTGCATTTTCATCACTCCAGTTCCTGCCTCTGCCATCAGGTAGTTTTTCTCCAGGTGTCTGTTCTTCCTTTCTTAAGGACACCATTCTTTTGCATTAAGGGTCCATCTTACAATAGTATCAGGACCTCTTCTTAACTCAATTGTTTACACCCAAAATGACCCTATTTATACCTAAGTTTACATTCTGTGATGTGGTTACAATGTTAATGTCTAATTTGGGGTGGCACAATTCACCCCTTAATAATAGTGTAAGACAAATGAAATATACACAAACGCAAACATGTAAGCACAACATCATTCTAAAATGATATTTTAAATGTAGTAAGCATACTTCATTCAACTGATTGATGCGAGGAGATAGTGTGGTGTGACATTAAAGTCAAGCTAACAAGTGATTAGCCTGGTAAAAAAGCAAAAGCCTTACTTGTAGACAACTAAGTATAATATCATAATTCTTAGTAGGAAGTGGTTGTTTATTAAACTCTCTTGTGAACTCATGGGATATAGTAGAACAGCATTTGTTATTCTTTTCAGCATAATGCATATGGTGTATTCATGTAATTTTCTGCAACTTGGCAAAATGGATGACACCTGTGACATTCACACAATAAGAGTCGGGCCCTCATTAGAGCATGCTGTTTGCTGCTGCCCATGGCTTATTTGATGACCATGTAAATGATTCACTGGCATCCTGTTAGTAATTTCTGATCAACATGCGGTCCCTGCCTATTTTAATACACCACCAGAATCACCAGAATGTATTAGCCTCCCAAACAATTCTGTTCTTCATTAGCTCTCAGACAGAATCCACTTAATTTGCACAATAAGATAAGATACTGAAAGTCTTTAATAATTACTCTTTGTAATCACTGCTCTGACCTTTACCAACCTTTCGGAACAGAATTTATGATGTTTTGGAGTACATATTTTTAAATTACTATTGTACATTTTTTAAAATTGACATAGATTATTTAAAACATTTTACTTCAGTTTGTTTACTTTTTAATTTTAGGCTGCATTATTATTAAACTCATCAATAAGCATTTATGAACACATCTTTGAATTTTCTTAAATTCTGATAAAAACACAACACAAAATTTATAATTTTAACCAGTTATAACGTTTAGTAGTATTAAGTATATTTATGTTATCATGCAACCTGAATATACTATCTTTTATAAATGCTATAATTTCTTGCAATGACCAATTGCATATGTGTTTGCAAATTGAAATTTGATAAATTCTGTAGACATGGGTAAACAATTACTAGATAATATTGTATGTGATGATTGAAGTTATCCTATACTTACATATGAATATTCATTTTCATATTGTGACTCAGTATATTTCACCATGAAATAATCAAAGTGTATTAATCACTCCTACTTCTTACTAGAATAAAGGAAAACTATAAAATCTATTTGTTAAAACAAACCCACAGAACTTATTCAGCCTAATGTTATCTGGTGAGTTGATTATGTCACCATTGCTTTTGTCTAAAATGATCTTAGAAAAATGATCTGATTTTCCATTAGACCATCATAGACCTTTGACACTCTTAGTCTATTGGCTGGATCTGTAGGCATATTCATGCTCTCTTGAATGTACTTGATTCCAGGGACTTTGGTAAGAAGTGAGCCACTATGGCATACCATAGTGCATTAATCTGAAATCTGTCTCTTTACCTGTTCTCTGGATTTATAATTTAAGCACTATACCCATATGCTCTATTTTCCTGCCTTTGAAAACAATTCTATGAATTCAGGTCACATGTACAGTTCTGATACCTCTTGTTCTCTCACTTGTATTTCAAGAGGGAAGCAGACCAGACTCTTGATTGCTTATTTTAAGACACAATTAAATTTGTCATCTCCCCACTTAAAATGTGTTGCCCAAAATGAAACTATTATTGATATTTAGACTCCAAGGAATAGTACAGGACTGTTGGTCAGTTATTCCAAATTCTTGTACCTTAAATCTGCATTATCCTACAATCTCTTCCTCTTAATGACCATTAAGGCTTTGTAAGAGGAAGGATGTTATGGACAGTATGATAGCTAATATAATCTTGGTCAAAATTATAAATAGAATTTGTTTTTAAAAATCTTGGTTCTATTGAATTTATCATGCAGTACTCAAATTAAGCAATCACCTTGTTTACATATACAATTAAGTTGGTGCTTGTGAAATAAAACAAATCTACATTTAAAAAGAATTTTTTGAGCATAAGAATGTACATTAAATATTTTCTTACAATATAGAATAGCCTAAAAATACAAAATAAATTCACAAATCATTCATAAATGTAACAATCAAGAGTAACCATTATCAAAACCCACACATGCATACAGAGAGACATGCATTTTATGCAAGAATCACTTAGGTATTTATTTCCTAGTCTTTTTGCCATACTGAAGTATCTTTGCAACTTCTTATACTAGAGTTAAAATTCCTTTTAAACAAAATTTGAAAGTGAATTTATGTTATGGGACCCAGGCAGTATCTCATTTATTGTGAAATGATTCTTGGAACTTAAACACAAAACAAAGGAAACTAAACAAGAAAATGGATCCTTGTGGTACATATTGCATTTATTAATTTAAATGGCGATTGTGTTCCTGTTTGATAATTCATCATCAAATCAGTCAAGACAGAATCTGCCAGGTGTGATGGCATATGCCTGTACTTCCAGCTGCTTGGGAGGCTGAGGCAGGAGGATTGCAAATTCAAAGTCAGCCTCAGCAATGGTGAGGCACTGTGCAACTCAGTGAGACCTTGTCTCCAAATAAAATACAAAAAAGGGCTAAGGATGTGGCTCAGTGGTCCAGTGCCCCTGAGTTCAATCTCCAGTACCAAAAAAAAAAAAAAAAAAAGACAAAGAACTTCATATTATAAAGCACAAGAATTAATGATATTCACCTTAATTTACATCTGAACTCTAATAATTAAAAGAAACCTGAATAAACATTATATACATTTACATATGACAGACGGGCACTTTTCCTGTAAATTGTATGTGAGACATAAAAAAAATTTTACCTGAGAGTTTTGATAAATGGTCCCTAAATGGACCTTCATGGTCATAACAAATATAGGTCAATGAAGTTATTTTCTTCCTTAGAATATTAGTAATTTTTGTTAATGATTTGAATGAATTGTAACTCAAGAGATATTTTAAAAATTTGAAGTTACTGTCTTTTCCTCCATTATTTCTTTTAGCAAAGATATATAAAATGTTTCCATTAAATTTATAGTTCCACTGTAGAATACTACAGAATTACTTCAAATATTGAAACACTTTATACTCTGCTGAAAAACCAAAAAAAAATTGTCTAGTCATCTGCCAATACTTTTAAGTAGAAGCTTCAGTAGAAGATACTTGGAGTTATACATTGGTTTTGCTGGCTCAGTTTGTGTAAGACCTTGAGCAATTCACTCAAACATTTGGGACTTCTTTTACTCCTAATTACAAAAAGGAGTCAGTCTGAGACTCTGATTTTTTTTAAGTTTAGGCTGTTCACAATCCTGTGAATCTACAAACTACAATTGTGCTGTAACTTGGAGAGCTTAGGCTTCCAGAATGCAGGTATGTCTCATTTCTTTCTGAGTAGAGAATCTATTTAAAACTTATCAAGACAGCCTACATATAATGTAGGCTTTAGGATAGTAGCAGTACTCTCTGAGCCTCAGGCTGACACAGTCAATTCTATCAGTTGCAATGAGTCATCAGTCTTCAAGTTAACAATACTTCAACATACAATACACCCATTTTATTTCCATGAAGCTTTTCTTCTTAATTTTAAATCCTGTTCTTTATGGGAAGTTACATGATGTCTTCTTCCTAAAACATTGAATTCAAATAAAATTGAGGAAGATATGTGGAAAGTTATTTTTATTGGCAATAACTTCAGTAAATCTTAATTGGGGTACAAATTCTGCTCAAATTGGATAACCCACAGATTCTCATGAATAATCTTAATTATATTTAAAAAAATTTTTGAAATATATTTTATGAATTAAAATAGCTAAAAATTTAATGATGGTTGCATATAACCATTCTATATAGCAAAATTTTGTGAATTTAATTTAAAATAATGGTATAGAAAAGGAAAGATAATTTTTAATATTACATTTAGGAGAATAAAAAAATGGCTCAATGATGTAACTTATTTATGCTTTGTAAATATGATAGAAAGGCAGATGCTTTTTCCATTTGTATTTTGTCAAGTATGACAAAAAATGAGTATGTGGAAATTGTTTAAGGTCAGTAAAATCATTCTAAAGAAGCATCTAAAAAACTTCTAAAGAAGTTTTGAAGTTGTGTTGCAATGGTTTGGATATGAGGTGTCCACAAAAAACAGGAATATTCAGAGATAAAGTGATTGTATCATGAGAACTGTAACCTAGTCATCCATCCTAGTTCAAGTGCACTAACTGGGTGGTAATTGTAGGTAGGCAGGGCATGGCTGGAGGAGGTGTATCACTAGGGGGGATACCCTGGAAGTCCCCACTCCCTCCCTCTCTCTCTCTCTCTCTCTCTGCTTCTTGGCCATCATGGAAACAACATCTCTCCTCTGCCACACCCTTCTGCCATGATGTTATATTTCACCTTGGGCACAGAGCAGTGGAGTTGGTCTACCTTGGATTAAAATGCTGACTCCAAGAACCAAAAGAAACTTTTTCATTTCTAACTTGTTTTGTCAGGTACTTTTGTCAGAATGAAAAAAAAAAAAAAAGCTGATTAAAACTGAAATTAGTACTGAGAGTGAGGTTGCTTCTCTGACTAACCTGACTGTGTGGTTCAGAAGATTTTGGAGTTGGTTTGTGGAAGGAATTGGAAAAAGCTTGGATATACAAAATGAAAAAGTCTTAGAATGTTGTCAGTGAAACTTGATGGGCAATCCTGATGGGTGCTCAAAACACCAGAATGCTTACAAGAATGCAAACAGACCATGCTCATGAAGATTCAGAGGGAAACAAGGTCTCTATTGATAACTAGACTAGAGGCCATTCATGTTACATTCTGCAAAATAACTTGTCAACATTTTGCCCATAATCTGAGACTTTGTGTGACACTGAATTTAAAAGTAACCTACTAATTAATCTATCAGATAAAATTTCAAGGCAGCATAGCATTCAGTTAATGCCATAACTATTGATGGCAGCATTTATCCAAGTTTACCATGAGAAGCATGGGAACAGAAAACAGAGTTGTAGAATTTTAAAAATTTGCAATTTGGTCAGAAAAGTGTGTGTGAAATTGGGACCAAAGAAGTTGTGGTTGTTGAAGACATTATCATCACTAAAGAGATGTTAAGTATTTTGCACAGATACAATAAGATGGCTTGAGGGCATCTCAGAAATTGACAAGACCACACCCATTGCAGGCTCCTGGCTGTAAAAAGGGAAAACACTGAGAAGAGATTCTGGGGCCATCCCAGAATCTGCTTACCCAGAAAATCTAGCAAGTTGTTTCACTGTGCTCAGTCAACCACATATGCAGAGGCCATTGTAGAGGTCCAGTTACTGCTTTAGGTAGTAGCAGATTTTGCATCATCCATGTGGTGCATATTCTGCAGGAATGCAGGATGCTGGAGTTAAGGGATCATGGAGACTTCCATCTAGATTTCGAGGAAGACCTTGGATGTAGTAGGGTCATAATTTCAGAAGTCTGCCTGTGAGAAGTCAAGTTATGAAGCTGTGAAGGTAAGCCAAAGCTGGAATGGAGACTCCAGAAACTAAGTGATGCCAGTGATATGAACCATATGCCAAAGAAAGCTGCTGGCTGCAGAGAAAGCCAGGCTAAAAGACAAGCCATATGCACTGCAACCAGTAAGGCCAAAGAGTATGTCTACCCAAGTCCTTTGGAGAGCATCTCACATTATCATGTGTCCTAGATGCTGTGTATGAAATTATAAGACATGTTTGCCCAGCTGGACTTTGATCTTGATTTGGTCCCAACCTGTCTTTATATGCCCATATTCTTCCCTTTTGGAATGAGAATATTTACTCTGTGCCATTGTATATTGGATACATGTAACTTGCTTTTGATTTTTACAGGAGCTCATAGTCAACAATTTGCCTTGAATCTCAGATGAGACTTTGAACTTGGAGTTTTGGGCAATTATGAAACTGCTAAGGCTATGGAGACTTTTGGAAAAGGATTAAATATAGTTTGCATAGTGAGATGGCAAGAGCTTTTAAAGGCTAGGGGTAGAATGTTATGTTTTGAATATGAGGTATCCACTAAAAGCTCCTGTGCTAATGCAGGAATATTCAGAAATCAATGATTGGATTATGAGAACTGCAACCCAATCAGTTCACTCTAGTTTGGATGCACTAACTAGGTGGTAGCTATATAGCTATAGACCCGGGACGGGAGGCAATGCGGGACTTAGCTGAAAGAAATGTGTCATGCAGGCATGCCTTGGAAGGATTTATCATCCTGTGGACCCAATATCTCTCCCTGTTTCCTTGCCATATGAGTGGAGCAGTGCTCCACTCTTCAACCATGCCTTTCTACCATCATGGTCTGCTTCACCTTGAACCCAGAGCAAAGGAGGTGGCCTACCATGACTAAGCCTTTGACTCTACAAGCCAAAATAAATTTTTTTTCTCCTCTAAGTTGTTCTGGTTAGGTTTTGCTAATGGCAAGAAAAAGTTGAATCATACATATATCCTGGGAAAGAATACATATATTTATTTAATTCTGTGCATAGGTGATTAATTTTTTGCTGGTGATTCTCCTAGCAACATGAAATCTTGCCAACATACTGTCTTGTTTTTAATTCAGCAAGTAACTAATTAAAAGCAGATGTGTGTGCCTGCTAAACTTTAAACTTCAAAAGTAGTTCTGACTTTAATTTGCAAAACCTCTCATGTTAGAGTTGTATTTAATTTGGATTATTTGTAAAATAGTAAATTAAAAGTAAGTATAAGAGTTTTCAAAATGATGATTCACAGACTGAATTCGGTCTGCCAATGTTATTTTTGCCTGTATGTGGTATCCAAAAAGTAATTTTATTCATTCATTCATTTATTCATTCATTCATTCATTCATTCATTCATTCCTTGGCATTAGGACCTTGTACATCCTAGGCAAGTTCTCTACCACTGAGCTACATCCATAACTCTTTTAATTTTCCTATTTTGAGACAAAGTCTCACTAAGTTGCCCAGGTTGGCCACAGATATGCAATCTTCCTTCCTCAGGTTTTCAAGTAGCTGGGAGAACCAGAAAAATTTTTTTAAAAAAATATTTCCTAGTGAAAAGTGAACCTAAGTCATCAGTAACATGAATGCAACACTCTGAAGTTTCCACATGCAAATAACTGGTGTAACTGAGAGTGGTTACTTCCTTTTGAAGAGGAAGTATTCCATGCCTTTGGTCTGGTCTACATTTTATTTTTTGGCCCACAGAGATGTCTGTCTTCTGCCTCTACTGCTTAGATTGCCTAGTCAGTTATGTGATTATCAAATTATTGAAGGAAGAACCTTTCTTATCTCAGGTTTTTCTTTCTCATCTATATTTTTTTCCGATCAATACTTTTAAGTATGTTCCCTAGGAAAAGCATGGCTATGTTTTACTAACTTCATTATCTCCTCATTTTGAAAATAGACCCCCTACTGGAGGGGGAAATGATGATAGAAAAAGGAAAATATAAAAAAATTGAGAGGGAAGCAAATGAAAAACTTAACATTTCTTCCCCAACCAATGTGTAAAGGATGCTACTCGGATACCTAACAGGGATCAACAATAATAACAACAGGAATGAAAGTAGAAACTAGACTTAAAAGGGCTATGACAAATTAAACATGGTAAGAAATTTGTGGTTATATCCACATATTTTATCATCCTTTTTCTATTCCATTAGAATAATATATAAATTCACTATTATTTAGACCAATGAGTAACTTCTCTTTCTTTCGACACAGCTTGATGTGGGATGCATTCAATAGAAAATGATACTTTCATTTACATATATAATAGACTTGTGACTATATCAAAGCTGAATTCAATGTTTTTTCTGCATACAAAATATTTAGAAGTAAATATATCATTTCTGGCTACAGTGTATTCTTCTTGGAGATAAGAAATATTTCAGAAAATATTAAAATTGGCTTCAGGTGTCCTTAATTACCATTTCATTATAGCAAATCCTTTATTCTAGATCAGACATTTTCTGGTTTTAAAATGTTCTCCAGAGTTGTGCAGAAATTGAAATCTGTGCTTAATTGACCAATGTGGAAGGGATTTATTTTGTCATGTTGTAGATGTATCCTTCCGCAGGGAACAAACCTCCTGTTTACCTGAAAGATTCCAGCAGACTCAGACACTCTGAGAAAGACCATCTACTCCCTTCTATCCTAAATCCAATGACATCACTTTATCTGACTCCAGACCATGAGACTAATCAGAATGTGACATTAATTTCTCTTAATTTCAATGACCACATGAAGTCTAAGATTTCTGGATCACTATTTCTCTTACTTTAGTATAGTGCTTCTCAGATTCTACCACACAAAAAATTATCATCTGGGGAATGTTGAAACACCTATTTCCTAGCTTAAGCCCCAGAAATTCTGATTCTGTAGAAGCCAAGGCTTCTAATCCACAGATCACACTCTAAGACTGCTACATTTCTAAAGTCCTGCATATCTTCTGCTTGTCCCTGATCTACACCTTCCTTATTTTCTCAATCCTTCCCATTCTGCTCTTGAAACTCATGGTCATCAACAAAATCACCAACCCTTGAAATTCTTGAATGTATCCTACACTTTCTTGCACTGACCAACAATAAGTATTTATTTTTTGTCAATATTTGAGAATACCATATTTCAGAATATTGTGTTACGGTCTTTCCACATGTAATTTCAAGAATTTTTTGATTTTTAAAAAAAATTCAGCAAAGTTTACCTTAATCAAATAATTTTGTGTTTGGTTATTTCACTTTGGATTTTTCATCAGTGATTATTATATATGTATGATGAATTTTCTTCCATTTTCTTTTACTTTCTTTCAAATTATTATACCTATTTATCCTTTTTAAAAAGTTGTATGAAAACAAAATTCAACATCTTTAGCAATTACAAAAGTACAAATCAAAGCTACTCTAAGATTTCATCTCACCCAGTCAGAATGGCAATTATCAAGAATACAAACAGCAATAAATTTTGGCGAGGATGTGGGGAAAAAGGTATACTCATGCGCTGCTGGTGGAAATTCAAATTGGTGAAACCACTATGGAGAGCAGTATAGAGATTCCTCAGAAAACCTGGAATGGAACCACCATTTGATCCAGCTATCCCACTCCTCAATTTATACCGAAAGGACTTAAAATCAGCATATTACAGTGATCCAAACACATCAATGTTTATAGCAGCTTAATTCACAATAACTAAACTATAGAACCAACCTAGATGCCCTTCCATAAATGAATGGATAAAAGAAAATGTGGTATATATACACAGTGGAACTATTATTCAGCCTCAAAGAAGAATGAAATAATGGCATTTGCTGGTAAATGGATGGAGCTGGAGAATATCATACTAAGTGAAATAAGTCAATTCCCCCAAACCAAAAGCAGAATGTTTTCTCTGATATGCGGATGCTAATTCACAATAGGGAGAGAGCTAGGAAAGAATAGAGTTACTATAGATTAGATAGAGGGGATTGAAGTCGGGGGAAAGAGTATGGGGAGAGGAAGAATAGTAGAATGAATCAGACATTATTGCAACCGGTGGTATTCTACATCATGTGTAACCACAAGAACAAGAAATTATACTCCATTATATATGATGCATCAAAGTGCATTCTATTGTCATGTACAGTTAATTAAAATAAATAAAAAATTTTAAAACCCCCCCAAAATATAATTTATATATTTTACCCAATTAAGATGTGCAAGGTAATGTTTCAGTGTATTTACAGATATGTGAAACCATTACTGCTGTCAATATTAGAACATTTTAATTTTCTCAAGAAAAATCCCTGCATTCTTCAGTCATAATTTCCAGATCCAGTTGTCCATCGACAAACCCTAGGCAACCACTAATTTACATTCTCTTTCTAAAGGTCAACTTTTTCTTGATTGTCTTAAGAACTTAATTGTATAATACATGGGTTTTGTGACTGGGTTCTTTCATTTAGCAAACGTTTTCAATGTTCAAACAATTTTAGCATGAATCAAAATTTTATTCTCATATAGTTAAATAATATTGCATTATGTGCATATACCAAGTTTTGATAATCCATTTTTCACTTGAAGTATATTTGAGTTGTTTCCATATTTTGACTGTTATAGTTATGCCATAAACATTGGTATAAGCTTTTATGTAAATACCTTTTATGTTAATGTTTCTTTTCTTGATTTTTAAAACTTTCATCCATCTCATCTTTTATTTCTCTGAAGGCATTATCTTTTTCATGTCTTCTACTCTAAATTAGACTTCGTTTCTAAAATGATTTTTTTTATTTATTTTTTATTTTTTTTATTTACTTATTGATTCATTGAACACAAATGGAGTACAGCTATTGTTTCAAGGGTTGTACACAAAGTAGAGTCACACCATCTGTGCTTTCATGCATGTA
>JAJEJO010001607.1:0-78364 GCA_020662805.1 Glaucomys volans | reverse complement strand
GCTTTGGGAGTCATGTTAAGGAAATCTGGTCCTAGGCCAACATGATGAAGATTTGGAC
The DNA here is from genome assembly GCA_020662805.1 of Glaucomys volans. Lineage (NCBI taxonomy): Eukaryota > Metazoa > Chordata > Mammalia > Rodentia > Sciuridae > Glaucomys > Glaucomys volans. The sequence goes on along the minus strand of JAJEJO010001607.1, from coordinate 78,306 downwards.
CTATTTTCTCTTCTATTAGGTGCAGAGTCTCTGGTCTGATTTCTAGGTCCTTGATCCACTTTGAGTTGAGTTTTGTACAGGGTGAGAGATATGGGTTTAGTTTCATTTTGCTGCATATGGATTTCCAGTTTTCCCAGCACTATTTGTTGAAGAGGCTGTCTTTTCTCCATTGTATGTTTTTGCCTCCTTTGTCAAGTATGAGATACCTGTACTTATTTGGGTTTGTCTCTGTGTCCTCTCTTCTGTACCATTGATCTACCTGTCTATTTTGGTACCAATACCATGCTGTTTTTGTTACTATTGCTCTGTAGTATAGTTGAAGGTCTGGTATTGTGAAACCCCCTGCTTCGCTCTTCTTGCTAAGGATTGCTTTAGCAATTCTGGGTCTCTTATTCCTCCAAATGAATTTCATGCTTGCTTGCTCTATTTCTATGAGGTCCATCATTGGGATTTAATTGGAATTGCATTGAATTTGTATAGCATCTAAAATGATTTTTGACGTATTTGTAATTCTTTCTTGAGTACTGTCACTTCATTTCTAAGTTCTTCTAAATTTGATTTGTTTTCTTTCATTTCTTATTGCGTTTCTATGTGTCTTATAATATGTTTGAAATAATAGATTATAGTTTTCATGGGATCTAGAATTTTGGGTGTGTGTGTATGCTTCTCCTGCCTTCAGGGGCTATGTTAGGAATATTTGGACTCATCATTGTTCTGTGGAATTTGTTTTCTGAACTTCTAGAAGGAACTGTAGTTCAGAATAGCTCTTCTTCTCACTTCAGAAAACCCCTTCTTTTCTTGAAGTTTCGTTCACAGTTGTGGTAGTTTGCTCTCTGAATTTTCTATCACTACTCCCATTTCTCATATTTATACAAACATTTTCCTTCCTTTTCCTACTGTCCCTGTCTTGACCAATTTTATTTCTTTCTGAGCACTTTCCTCTTAGTTTGGGGTAGCGTTGAAGAATTTCTAGGTGGATTAATTTTAAGTTTTCAACAGGTTTACCCTGCTCCAACCCTGGCTGGAGGGTGCTGGATTCAGTTCCTGCAGATTTGATGTGGGGCAAAGCCACTCTTACTTTGGGATGCTATTCTTTCCTTGGTGACTAGTGTGGGCCAATAAGTGCCAGGGCCAGTTCAGAATTTCTCCATTTTCCTTCTGTCCCATTGCTCTCCTATGATTCCTACTATACCATCATGGGAGTGTATGTGTCCTATGGTGATGGCATTTATCTATACTTGCTTTTATTTCAGGATTCATAATTTTATCTTACAGCAGTGTTTGTTGTTTTGTTTTTGTTTTTATTTGGTGTAAATTCTAAGACATTAGAGAACTATACTACTATTGATATCTCTCCATAATCCACCTGTTAATTTTAGATTTGGGGAAAGAATATTACTAAAACATTATTAGATAAGAAAGTTGAATAAGGTCTAGAGATCATTTTAGGCATTTATTACTATAAATTTAATAATTCCTCAATATAGCAAAATACACAATCAAGTTTTCTCATAAATTTGATTAATTTTGTGTTTTGTGGTATTTTCCTTTTCTTTTGTGCATATACTTAATCAAATAACTCATACAACCCTACCATATAATGTATTTGTTTACTGTTTTTATTATCAATTTTCAACACTATTTTTTTATAATTAATTTTTTTCAACATTAACCCTTTTAAAAATTTACAGTTCAGCATAAATAAATTTAAGCCATTTCTTTTTCTTTTTGTTACATGAAATTTTATATCTTATGAGCAGTTCTTTTTAACTTCATTTCCACTACCACTAAAGTAAAGCACTCAAGTTAGATTACTTCCCTAACATCATTTACTTATTAAACACTAATAAGAAATCCACAATTCTCTCCTTTTCTTCTCCAAAATCAAATATGAAGAACAAAATTCCTATGAAAGACACAGTCCTTCTCTAGATGTGTGTGATGTGAGAGTAATATTTATGGGGACAACCTTGATCAGACTGTATTTCATAAAAGAGTGAATCATTCCCAAACTGTGATACCTTTAATACTGTTTGTAACAAATTGTTTGTAACATAGCCCCATGACTGATTGTGACACCCCAATTTATCACTGCGCTGTAGCTAAAAACCACTGGATTATAGCAAGTTGACCTTTTCAGTGGTTTTTCTAAAGGATTTGTGAAAATCTTACATTTTAAAGGAAGCTCCTCTGTATGTTATAAAATGTCATCATAATTTGTCTTCAGTGCTATAGGTCTTTTCTTTTACTCAGAGGAATTCCCTTGCCTGAGGAAGAAGATTTTTGTTCCTGGTGTGCTTTAATTTCACCAGAGAACATTTTTATAGAACACCTTTCTGGAGGCCATTCTAAACTTGATCAACATAAACGTACTGCCACACAATTCTCCTTTGGTACCAACGCAGTCACATATAACCGATGAAGTTTTGTGACTCTGTTATATAAGAACTAAGGATGCTATAAATAGGCGATATTTTCTAAAACTTGTATTCTGTGACCTCTCTTTAACTTTTTAAAAATGCCTTGAGATATGCTTAGGACCTTACTCTCTCATTCTTTATTAGTGAAAAGTATTCTGAGGTCGAAATAATTCTAGTGTTAGAAGAAATTTGAGGAGAAAATTTTATCTTTCGGCTGCCACAGAATTTACTGTGGAGTTAGGAAGTGAGATTCCAAGGGATATTTTTCGTTTGTTTTTACTTCATTGTATGGCATCACCTGGCAAAATATCATTTTATTTTATGATAAAATATTTACTCTGATGTTGGTGATTAACTGTGTATTCTCCTTTAAGATGTTTTTCTTTGGTTGATAAAATGTTTTCTTTATATTTCTTGTAAATAGTGTAACTACCCAAATAGCCTTTTATAAATGCACATGTCATGGATACATGGAAATGAAAAATGTCTATTGTTATATAATACAAACATCATTATAGATATTTGGATTTCATATTAGAAATATTCACTTTTTCTTATGGAATTTAGTGAAGAAAATAAGAACACAGAAGACAAATTTCCCATTAAACAATGGTGCTTCATTTTATCTAAAACAGTGATTCCTTTATTGTGGAGATTTTAATAGGACTTACAGATGATAGTCACATTGTTTATCATCAATTTGTGTTGAGTGTCTAATGAAATAGCAGAGCAGATAGAAACAACCTAGCAATATGCACTATGAATAATAGAAGAGAATTGTTTTGAATTATGAAATTTTCATTTCATAACAAATTGTACATATTTTAGCAGAAAATAATAAGCATTTGATTGTCCATCACCCTTACCCATGATCCATGATTCGAGATTCAAATGAGAGAAATAACTGACTATTTTTCCTGGAAAAGGATTTCATAAAAAATATTAGGTAGCTCAAAAATAATATTCAATGAGACTAAGCAGCCTGATTATACTAGAATCATTCCACAGACCTAGTCGGGGATCCCACTCCCCACACTCATAACAGACCCTGTGGCTTGAAGCACTCCTACCCACACACATCCTTGATGCTGTGACAGGAGAATGGACCGTGCTACCTCTGTAAACTTGGATGCTTTCACAATCTTCCTGGTGTCTAGGAAGTACTCATCATGATTCTTAACTCATAGGTTTCGTGGGATGTTGTTATTGGGAGGATTTGCTTTACACATAAACTGCAAAGGAGACTGAGAAAATAAATATTTTAAACTGTTAGTTTCTGCAATTGATTATGTGCTTTGTCTCCCAAGTGGACTTATCAGGTCTTCAAAACATAAAAGGTTCCCATACTGGTTTATCTGAAAAGGAAAACACTTCCTTACAATATTTCTCATTTTCTGCCCAGTGATTTTTATTTTAAACAGCTGTTTCTCTTGTGTGTCTTATTGGTGTGGTTTTGAAAATATAGATTAAATTGAACAAGAACTATTACTCCTTGGTACCCTTGAACATCAATAAGGTCTAAGTCATTTTCCTCAGTATTTCTATTTTTTTTTTTTTTAGTAGTTTATGTGTGTGTAGTCAAAAGAGAATAACAGTCATTTTCAGAACCTGAATTCCTTAGACTCTTTCAGGCTTCCTTTTAAGAAATACTGGAAGCTCAGCCCTACTCATAGTTGCTTATTCATGAAGTAATTACTTTGGTTGTGACAGATAAATTGTCAATCAATGTGCATTTAACAATTGTGAAGAAAATACGGTAACCTTTTCAAGTTTCTATCCTGAGCTCAGCCTGAGGGCGCAAATGATTTAGCAACTTATTTGATTTTCTTTTCCTCAGCTGAAAACACAAAAATTTCTTTGATTTTTTTTTTCTTTTATATTCTCTTTGTTGCTTCCTAGACTCCAATTTCTGACAAAAAGTCAAATAACTTGGGGGTGAAGGCTTATTAAATGTTGCCTTTATGCCCTGCCACCTGGAGGTGATTCTGGTTCTGGTTCAAATCCAGACTTCTGCCAGGATTTGGAAAAGCTCCTGTTTGGCCTTGGGTTATACTCAAGCTGTGTGTACTCAAAAGCCTCAGAAAGTTTTTAAAATGGAATAGAGGATTCAATCAATGATAAAGGCCTTCACTATGGTTCATTGTTGCCTGAGAGAATCCATTGTCACCACCATAATCCATCACGAAGAACTGTACCCTTAAGGGTAGATAACAAAAAGAAATATTTATTCATAAAACACATGCATGGGAATTTTTGTAAAAACAATGTTCATAATAACCATAACCAGAAAGAACTGGATGGTCATAAACAATATAATGGATAAGTAATTTATGTTGATGGACTTTAGACATAAAGATTATATGCTGAATAATTCTGTATTGGAAGTCTAAAAATAGGTAAAACCAATCTACAATATAAAAAGCAATAATATTGCTTATTTTGGGGTGAGAACTAGTGACTGGAATATGGTATAAGGGAAGGTTTAGTTGCTAGCAATGCATTTCTTGATGTGGGTGCTATTTTCATGAATGTGTTCACTTTGTACAAGTTGTTGAGTTGAACACATACTTTTGTACTTTTGGGGATTATAATTCAATAAAAGTTAAATATATAATCCAGTAAACTAAACCATTTACATTGGTGCATTTGAATTTTTCTTTTACTCTCAAAGATACAGCACTATTCCCTAAATCAGGGCTACTTAAAAGTTTCAGTTTTTTTTAAAAAGAGAGTTAATATTGATTCTGATTGCTCTGAGCACCATTATCATGCCCCATTTATGGGCAATACACTTAGCTCTTACTGGATAGTTATCCATAATGAACTGTAAGTAAATCATCTGTGAGCAGCATTATTTTGAAATGAAATAATGTACCACAACAATCAATTTTATTTGGTGCTCATAGAAGAGTGAAAGGCATGCTGTTTGAGAAATATTCAATGGTATAGTGATGCAGAATGTGCACCTCTCCTGCCATTGCTCTTAATTCAAATTTTCTGTGTTTACCCATACAAATGTCTGTATCATCAACCTGTATAATGTATAGATGTGTGTGTAGGTATATATCAGCTTGTGTAAATACCAATTGCTTATGTTTTATTTGAATCTTATTTGAATATTAAGAGGTACCAATCTCCTAGTATGTGTTCTACAACATCAAATACATCTCCAATTATATTCCTATCATAATTCATTGTACTTGACTAACAGCTTTCCAGTTAGGCTCTAGCCCTTCCAGTTAGAGCATAAGCTCCTTCAGAAATCATACAATGTCTGTCTTGTATAGTTTCATGTCCATTATTTTCCACGTTGAATGGCACATATTGGATATTTAAATAATGTTGGTGACTGGATGCAGTAATCCAACTTACTCTAGAAGGTATTCATGCAGGAATACCTTCTTGAATTTTTTTTTCTTTTTGGTTAATTTAAGTTTTTCTAAATTCTAAATCCTGATAGCAAATAGTGACAAATTAAGAAAATTAAAAAATGATTTATAATTTTCATGTGAGGATTAAATGCAGAGACTTGAAAATGTAGAGATTTGAAAAAAAAAATCTGCCAACAGCAAGTAAACAAGAACAAGAAATGTGATACCAACTGAAGGTTAGGGTCAAGATTTCTGGGAAAAGTAGCAGGCTCCTGTAAGAAAAAAATTGTTCATGGTATAATTAGGCACTATTTCTTGTAGCTCTAATCATGTTATAAGTTTGTGAGCCTCTCAGTGAACCATTCTTGCAAATTATATACATATACCTATTTCTCTCTCTATATATATAGAATGTATATATGTACATACAAAAATTGTACATTGTATAAATATTATGAATGGTATTACAAAAAATAACAAGTTAATATGCTAAATAATTGTTTAAATTGGCAATTTTGACACATAATTTTTTATCTTCTTGTTACTTTGCTGGCAGATCAGAATATGACATTATTTTAAGACTTATCCATAAAACGCATTGATGTATTATTCTAGTATTTGAATTTTTGCAATAGACTATAATTCCAAGTAAATACAATTGAAATACTACTTAAATACCAAAACTTACTACTATTGCATATATCATTAAATACTAAGTCTTACTGTTCTCTTTATAATATTCCAACAATGCAGAAAAATTCAAGATTTCGTGGATTTCTAGAATTCCTGGGAATTTCAACTTGTGTTCCCAAATATTAATATTTGTTCATGTTTGGAAACAATAAGTTCTATTACATACTCAATCTGAAGATGCTTTTCATCCTGGGGGAGAAAAACCCTATTTACAAAACATAATTGGGTACACAATAGAATAGACCAAGAATCTCTAGCAGCAGGAACTTGACTATAAAGTTATTAAGAGAAGAATTCAGAATGGTGTGGGAAGAGTGGTGCTGACCTATGGAAGAAGCAGCACTTGGATTTTCAAGTCTGGTTCTACCGAAGTTAAGTGGCCGAAGAAGGAAAAGAAGATAGTGACTTTAGACAAGAGAATGGAATCATCAATGTATGTAGGAAAGGACTTTTTATGGCTAAATCATAGAACAAGTTTTTTTTTTTTCCAAAGAATAAGAGTTTATATTACATGAGATTAAATTTAGAAATCTTGATGAAATAGGTTAAAATGAATTGCTTTAGTACTTCAACTCTTGTTGCACAGTTGTACTTGGACAGTGTCAAAATTAGTTGGAATTTACTACAACAATTTGTCATAAATTTGTTTAATATAGTTGCTGCCTTGAAATCCTTATTTTATGCCTAATACAAGTTATTTAAAACCCAATTGCACACTGTCACCATAAGCCTCGGTAAAACTTTCTGCCCTACTTGGTTGGTTATGATGTAGTCCACTTAGTCCTTATCTCAATGATCCAAAACCCAGCACACCCCACAGCTGTCAATGATGATAAAATCTAATAGTTGACACTAGAGTCACATAAATTAGTTTCCCCCTTTTTTCTGCTTACACCAGCCAATCCACAATCCCCATTGTGAAGCATAAGGAATGGTGTCTTCGTACCTTAGTATGGACACAGGCCTTTGTGTCGTCTCTCTCACTTGCTACCTGCTGATTAAGTTCCCTGATGACTTGGACCCTCTGTCAGCCTCTTATCCCACCCTAACCTCTTTAGGACCTTTAAGTTCAATTTATTTCATGCATTTTTTTCTGCCATTCCTCATTGTGTTTCACCTGACACATCTCAATCTAATTTTCTCTCCTGAGCCAAAGCTATCTTAGAGATTAGCTATCCTGGCTTATGATCACTCTCAAGAGATAAACCTTAAAAAACACATGAGAAAGAAAGCACATGGGTACTGAAGTTTTGATCAAGGTGCAGGGAAGTTACGCATATAAAATACTGAAGAAGATCAATATCAACTTTGGTTAAATAATTTCCATCCCATTTTAATTCATTTATTGAAACACAAGTCAAATTATTATTAATAATTAAAAGTTCCCAGATCTCGCCACATAGATGAAATTTATAGTACGACTTATGTGATTATTAAAATTATAAAGCAATTTAAGTTAGAATTATCCAAAATTAATTTGAATATATCTGACATTAAATCCATTCATTTGCTCATTTACTCATTCAACCAGCAAATATCTTATGGTTTCCTGTTTCCCATATGCTAGATTTTGTTGATCACTTTTGATTATTTATACTCACTAGGAAGAATCCCCACAATGAAAGAACGAATAGCATTTTCCAGAGGTAATGAGAAGGCAGTGTGGCTAGGGCAGAGCATAGTGGGGGCTGATAGGAAGAAAGGAGGTCTAAGTGGCAAGCGTGGTGTGGTAAGTGAGAATTTCAAGAGAACTTTACTGTGAATGAGATGAGGAACCACTGGAGAATTTTAGCAAACAAGTTATATGAACAATGTTTTAAAAACATCACTCTAAAAAGACATCGAGAAGAAGAATATGAAAATAGGGAAATCAGTTGCTACATATGGATATGAATATGATATGTCCCCACCAAAGCCCATATTGAAATTTGATTCCCAGTGTAACGGTGTTGAGAACTCAGGGGATCTTTAAAAGATAAGTAGGTCACGAGGGCTCCATTCATGAATGGATTAATATGCTTTTGAGAAACTGGATTTGGTCTCTCAGAACTGGATAAACATAAGTTAACACAAGAATGGGTTGTTTTAAAGCAAGTTTATTCCTAGTAATTTGGCCTTTTTCATAAGTGCTCTTTCCATGAGATGCTATCTGTTATGAGGTTCTTACCATAAGCCAAGCAAAACTAGTGCCATGCTCTTGGACCTACATAACTATAGCTAAATAAACCTCTTTCTGTCCAGTCTCAGATCTTTAGTAATAACAATGCAAAACACACTAAGTCACCAACTAAAACATTGCAAATATTGTAGGAAAAAATAAGGATGTCATGCTCTAGGATAATGATTTTAGTGAAAACTGATGACAAATGGTCTCATTCTGGGTATTCTTAAGTAGAAACAATCAGATTTCCTTACACATTGAATGTGGATCATAGAAAAAGTTGAACATTCAAATTCGTTCTAAATTTGAGGGAAAATGAAGTTACCATCACTGTCATTTGAGATATTCTAAGTCAAACAAAATTTTTGAGGAAAAATCTCTAGTTTAGCTTTAAAATGTAAGTTTGAGATGTCTAGTAAATAAAAAAGTATTTGTTTGCTACCAAAGCATGACTGGAATCACTGTGATCTCTTTCAAAGATTGCATACATTCTAGCATTTCTCTTTGTTAGGTTGAAAAAAAAACTGGCAGTGAAAATGATTTACAATTAGATTTGGTGTTTTCAAGAATCACACTACACAAAATTGCACTGGAAAAGCTTATGAAGTAAATCTTCAACAGACTTAGAAATTTCTTTTTGATAAATTTAATATAAAAAAATTATAGTAAGACACCTTCAGGTTTCTTTAAAACCAGACCCAAATGTTTACTGTAATACAATATTTGTTCAGTTCAGAAATGACTAATTATATAATGAAAACAAAATAAATAGCAATACTAAGGTTTCTATCGTTTGTATTTTAGATGTTTTTATTTGATTTCTGTATTCTCCTTTATTCTTTAATCACCCTCCACCACTTTCACCTTTCTCTCTCTCTCTCTCTCTCTTTCCTTCCTTCCTTCCTTCCTTCCTTCCTTCCTTCCTTCCTTCCTTCCTTCCTTCCTTCCTTCCTTCCTTTCTTTCCCTTCAATGATTATTTATTTAATTTAATATTTTCCGCATTCCAGGCATTTAAAAAGATGCAAAAGTATTTAGTAATAGTTTTACTTAAATAATTACAATCTTAGTTACAAGTTTATTTAAATAATTGAAATATTGGTAGAGAATATTAAATATACACCTTCCCACATGTAGCAAGATACTGAAGATGTTAAATAGAATGGAAAGCCATAGACAGATGTTTGAAATTTAATGTTTCATTGCATCCTTTGTTATATCCTGTACAAATAAACTTTCTGTAAGTCAGTGATATGATTTAGTGTACCATGTTTTCTAATGATAGATCAGGATTTATCAAGTGAATGCAGGTTAATCAATGACAAGAACTATAAACTTTCTAAACATTTTCTCTGACTATAATCATTCTAGAAGAGAGAATATGTAAAGTACAAGGGCAGTTAAAATCTTTTTATCTCTATAAATATTAAGTACATATCATGCTTACATGAGTCCTGGAAGAGTTCTGTAGGGAGATTCAATCTCATTTGCACAAATAACTGTTGGCAGTTATTCCACAAGGCCCCTCAAAATTTCTACTAATAATATTGTATGAATGTCACATAAAACAGCTGTGTTTAGTTCTCAGTTTTATTTGTCATCTACTTATTTGATTACTGAAGTCTGAACCTGATTTAGTTTGACCCTTAGAAGAGAGGATATACAAAATACAAAGACATGATATTAGCTTTAATAAAACATCTTCCCTGAGAAAAAGTTCATTTTTCTCCTGTAAAACGAATGTTTTGCTAAAAAAGAAAATGTAAACTCATAGTTATGTAGGTGTTCTTAGACGGACAGTAGAGGATCAGATATTTGTATACTAAGAAATCAAATAACTCTCATAATTCTTTGATTTGAAAAGTTTTATATGACTTTTCACCATAGCAAAATGATGATATTACAACGAACAGGATGGTAACATGTAGCAGATGAAGCTGATATCCTGGAAATTTTGAAATAAAATATTAGCATTTCAACTACTATTAGAGGTCATATAATAACTATAATATTGAGAATATGTTTATGATTATAGATAATGACTGTATTTAGCACAATATTTCAATAAGGGCTGAGCTTAGAACATAGTTAGGAATTTAGTGATTTGACAGAAGACAGAAAGGGGAATAGACTCTATACATTCAGATCCTGAATGGGTTAAAAATTCATCAGTTTCTAAATATCATACAATATGAAATAAGAGGAAGATCTCTTTCCACCACTGAAGATCCATTAAGACCCAGTTACATGTAAAAAATCAGAGAAAAGGTGATATTCTCTTGTTTATAAATGAAACTCTCAATGTTGCCTCCAGTAAGATGAGAGAGAATAGTTTAGAGTGAAAGAATCCACTATAAATAAGATTTGAGTTATGTACCTAAAGAGGTACTTCGAATTAGACAGAAGGGAGTGGAGGTAGGGGAGGAGGTACGGGGGTAGGGATAGAATGAACCAGCATCATTACCCTATGTCTTTTATGATTACATGACTGGTGCAACTCTACATCATGTACAACCAGAAGAATTAGAAGTTATACTCCATTTATTATGATGTCTCTAATGCATTCTACTGTCATGTGTAACTAATTAGAACAAATTCTAAAAATTACAAAAAAAAAAGAGCTTTGAGTGTATTACTCATGAAATGGCTAGAACTAAATAGATCAGAAGTATACCAAGATTTGAAGAAACTACATCCACAAGATTCTCTGTTCTCAGATTTCAAGACCTTTAAATTATTCTATAAAATATCTTTCAGAGCTCCAGTCTTGCTCCCAAAGGGAGTTGTAAAAATTTGCACAGATCCCAAATAAGGTATTCTCCTCTGTCCACTTTTCTGATGCATTCTAGAGTATCTTAATCCTAACTAATCACTAAATTTTTGGTGTAAGGTTGATGGGTGAGCAGATAACTTTCTAGAATTTAAGTGGCTATTCTAAAGGGAGCCACATCTGATCCCAGTATCTATGACTGAACAACACAATACCTAAAAATTCTAATCTTTAAGACTAGATAGAATTTTGAGTTGTATCCTAAAGGAGTGGAAGAGAAAAAAAGAAGCAAAGAGTATTTTTTGTAATCAGAATGGTAGAATGTGGCAGAAAAAGATAGTGCTTACTTTCTAGATAGGTAAGTAAGGGGACTTTCAAACTTCCTCTTAATTAGAATAGTTTGGAGCTATGTGCAAGTTCTATACAGTTGAATATGGACAGCAGTAAGGTGTGCTGTGCCCAGGCCCAAGACATGAAAATCTATAATATACTAGCTGCCATTCATTTCTTCATTCTCTAGCAAAATTGGAAGTTCAGAGATGGGGTTGAAGATCTCGTTGGAATGAATGAGTTGGAGACTGAATAACTGCTAAGCAAGTCTCTTGTTTTTAAGTCTTCACTGCCCACCTCAGAGTGTATGTCACTTGAGAAACAAATCTCTGCTGTTTATTTAAAGATATTAGAGTTTTTTTTAACTTATTAGAATGTCTTATTAAATATACACACATACCTATGCAGAAGATTGATTAGGACAATCTGAAGTACTTGAAGCACTGTCAAACTGTTTATGATGTACAGACTTGCCCCAAGAAATGGGAGAAAGCTCATATTATTTTTGTCAAGTGGGTAAGAAAAGAGACCTAGTCTATAGGAAGAAAATTTACCTGAAATGGGTGGTATACTAGCATTTATGAGAAAACAAAATATCCCCATTTCTCTTATAATGAAAATGCTATCTAATCTTGGGAATAAAAGATACAGAAAATATCTAGGCTGAACTTTTGAAATTAATTGGGTAATCTAATGGTCAATGAGGGAGTAGAATCCTGCTAAAGTTCTCTATAGAAATTTTTTCTCAATCAAGGAAAAAGCAGAGTGGAGACAGAATATATCATGTCAGCCCATTCTATTATGTGGTTATTATAGAAATCAGAACTTCCCTAAATTACTATTTCTGGGGAATTCTAGATAGCCAAGAAACATGGTACACTTGACCAGGAAGTAGCATAGTGAGTCCTAGGGGAATGTGGAAGGTCAACACTCATTTGGGTTGTGGAAATGACTGGAACTTAGAGCATAGAACAAATCCGACTATGGACAAGCTGTGACAGTGCACATGGCACAGTGAAAGAAGTGCACAGGGTTGTAGGAGCCTGAGCACATATAAGTGCTCCCTGGGAGCTGCTGAGGCAGAATCTAGCCAAGAAAAATACATACAGGATCTATTTATTTATTTATTTATTTATTTAGTTCCTGCTTTTCTTTCACAGTTGTTCCTTCTGTGCAAAATAAATTGGATAATGGTTGTATCTCTGTTACCTGGAATAATGTTTGACACATGGAAGATGCTCACTAAGTATATATTCAATAAAAGCTAAGTATTTTTCTGTTGTTATGTCTTCACCTCAGAGACTGTACTCTAATGTGTATGTATTTTGGGGGGAGGATGTCTAAACATAAAGAAATAACATAAATAGAATAATATTTTCAGGATTAGAATTAGATACAATCTTTGCAGAATTATGCCTAAGTTATTGTAATAATTAAGAAACCCCAACTAATTTCATTTTTTTTTTCTTTTTTATGAGGTCATTTAGGTAAGAAACTAAAATGGTAACTTATTTAAGAATTACATTGAGAATTTTTTCTTGTCCTTCCAATTTTTTAAAAATGTATGTTCTTACTTGTGCCTGAGTTAGTTTTTAAAATGATAATTGAGCCTTTCTCTAGTGTTTGTTCTTTTCTAATTGTTTTTTGAAGGTCTTCAATATCAGGGTCTGATGGAGCTTCCCCTCCCTGGCCTTCCAACTTAAGCTTATTGTCTTCCTTCTTAAAATAAAAAATGACATAGAAGGCAACTGCATCCACAACTACTTGACCGCAGAGCATTTGATGAGTGGAGGCATTGTGGATGTAGTGATACATCTGCCATTGTCTTTCTTGTTATTAATGGGATTCTAATTAGACCAATCAGTTTTAATTAGTATGCTGTCATGTAGCAATCTAATAAAATACTGTGTCGAGGAAAATTGATCTGGCCTTGATGCTAATTACTCTCCTAGTCTCTAAGCTTTATCAAAATAGGAATTGATTGTTTCCAGGCAACCTTAGTTCTGTCTCTCTTTGTCTTCTTTTGCTTTCTAATGCACAGTCTTCTACTTAAGTTGTCTCCTTAATTCATATCATGTGCTCATCCTTAATTCATATTGTGTCCTCATTCTCAATTTATTTTAACCACAACTTGGTCTTTGGTGTAACCTGAAAGAGTAGGGCTTTATCACTTGTCAGAAAAAACATTCCTCAGTTAAATTTTTCCTCTAAGGGATGTAGCACATCATAGTACTGTAATCCTGAATGCCGGCTCAGAGCTAAGGCAGGTAGGGTTAGACTAGGTCAGCATCCACATAAATCAAAGCCAGAGAGAACTGAGCTGTGGTTGAAATCAGAGATGTATAAAGACAGTAATATTAACATTACAAAAGAAATATCTTAACAATTTTAATGTGGGATTTGTTTACCTCTGTTCTCTCAAAGCTGTTTGGCATTTTTAATGTTAAATAGACAAATATTTCTAAGAACCAGCAGACTGATGTTTCCCCTCACTTCTATTTATTTTTTTTATTCAAAACAATTTGAGATAACTGATATTCTCTTGAAATCATAGGTACTTGGAATACGAATCTTGAAAACTGACTTAAATCTTCACATTCATTGTTAGCTCAGTAACTGTACGACTAAGGGTTTTAAAGTGAAATTGTTATTGGAAACAAAATTTAAATGTATATTTTGTAAAAATGAATTGAATTGTACCTTGTTCTTTGTCTTAAACATACTTTAATGATGCTTTAAATATAAGGGCATGTTGGAATTAATTCAGAGCATTCATGAGTTCATACTTATGTTAGCACAACTTACTTGAGACATTGAAGTCCACATTAACAGTCTACATTTCCTTTTGTGTGTGATCCTTGGAAAGTGAGAGATAGCTACAGCCCTATGTATTTTCAGATGAAATAGGCCTTGTGACTATATAAATTAGTTTATGGAGTGAGTACTAAATATTTCCAAGATTCCTATGAAAAATGCATAGAAAAATATGGGGAATGTATTCATAGTTTTATGTGGAGTCTAAGAATCCATTAAATTTTACCCTTGGATGAGGATAAAGAAAATGAAATTGAAGTATTGAATCACTGACCTGCTCCTTGGACAAGGCTTCTCCTGGGTGAACTGGCACAACAACTGATCCATTAGTTCCTTGTTATCTATGAATAATTAGGAGCTCATGCTAAGTATGAAAATCACCAAAGTCATTAAGCACACCATTGAGGTCATTCAACATTTGTTTTTCTTATGAAGACTTTATCACTGAAGAAACCATCATACTGGCTCCTTATTTCATTATGTTCTGTCACTTTGAATAGCCGTGCCGTACACAGCTTGGTCATATTGAAAATATAAGAAGATGTTGCCTAGATGATGAATCGTTTCAAAGATAGCAGAGTAATAGTGAGGGAGGTGAGCTCCAACTATCCTACCTGTACCTGCAAGTTTCACTATCTGATAAATTATTGATTAATCTTGCTGGAATTCCACTACTGGAATATTGAAGAAGCAATATCAGAACAGAGGACAGTTTATTCCATTCTAGCTAGTATATACCTGATAGGTAATTTGAAAGTGATGAAAAGTTTGAAAGAGTATGACTTTTAATGATAAAGTCTAAAAACACGTATAAAGGAAATTCTCACTATAGAGACTAAAAGATAAGAAATTTTCTTTTTAAAGTAGAAAAAGTATGTATTAAATCCTATGATCAGGGAGCTTCGAAGGCTCTAATAGAGATTCTAGGCACTCAAGCATGACATATCTACTCCAGACTCTTCCAGGATAAGTCTTCATGTTGTCCACATGGGCAGCCATTGCTGCCTGGCCTAGCCCTGTGTGAGGCCATTTCTCTTCATGTAAACAGTGATAGGAGCTGAGAAGCAGTCACCTAGAGAGCTCCACCCACATCATCTCTTAGAGTGCTTGAAGGTGAAATCCTAGCATGAAACCTGTACCTTAAAAAGTGTAAAAGTGAGAAATGAGAACTGACTGACTCTTCTGCCTACAGACCAGGGAAAGGGAAGATTGCCGTGAATGCTCTGCTCTCCCAGAAGTTTTGTCAGGAGTGAGTGTTCCTCACACTCCAGGTGTGAGTCATTTGAAAAAACAATCAATTCCAAGTTATTTGAAAGTATTTGATCAGTAAATCCAACTAGAAGAGCAATAAAATCCCAAAAACAGAGCTTTATAGTGTAGAATGCAGAAAACTGGGACTGAGGAAGGTGTTGTTCATTTTCAGTCAATGTCTGAAACAGGGGACTGTAGGTAAAAGACCCCTGGTGATCAGAGAGGGAGTTCTCAAGAGAATCAGAAGACTAGACATTCAGCTCTGAGTGTCCAGAAAGTTCAGGGAGAATCAAGTAAAAGCCATAGCTGGGACAAAGAAAATTTAGTATCAGGCCAATAAGACCTTTCCTAAATCTCAAAATATTTTTCTCACTCAACTTTTTTCCACCTTCAGAAAGTGCCTGAAAAGGCAGCTTAGTAATCATGTGATGATGGGAAGGGTAGAGGATTCAGGTGAGTATTTCAGCCTAGACACACCTCTTTCTGCTGTAGGCTTACCAAGACTGAAGCTGTCAGGAAGCACAGAAACAGACAGTGTTAAACTTCATATTAATTTTGAAATATTACATGTGATTGGGTAATTTTGATTATTAAAAAGAGATTGCATAGCTCAAGGTAATCAGAGAACATTTTATTTTCTCAAGTGACTTAGAAATGATGTAAAATATGTGTTATCTACAGAGAAAAATAACTAGTTCCACAGAATGGGTTTGAATGGGTGGTAGGGGGCGAGAGAAATTTGTGTTCAATTTCACATCCTGTGAATTCTGCTTATTCACTATACTGGTCACACAGTTGTTCAGGAAGTTTACTTTGATTTCCAGGGAATAGTGCAATCCAAACTAATGTGAATATCATTTGTGCAAAAATCATATGGTAGTCATTCCCTGAAAGATGCTAAAGATAAAATATTGGAAAGAGAGAAGGTCTTACTTTTGTGAGGTCTGTTGTCTTAGTTTCAACTGTTAAAGCACTTTAGACTGGGTCACTTAAAATAATAGATAATATTTTTCTCACAGTTCTGGGGACTAGGAGTCCAAGATCAGGATATCTTTATGGCTAGATCCTGGTAGTATTCTCATCTGGGTTGCAGAACACTGACATTTCCTTGTATCTTCTCATGGTAGAAAGAGAATGAGCTAGATCATTGACTCTTCCTTAGAGGGCACTGATCTCCTTCACCTTCCAAGGCCTAATTGCCTTTCAAATGCTCCACATTCAAATACTTCACTGACATACAAAGTGCACGTTGTATTAAAGAGAGAAATATTTTACCCTTTGAAACTTTGTATTTGTTTGTTTATTGCTGATATTACTAGCTTATTACTGGAACATGGCCTCCTCTTGGAGTCATCAGGTTGTGCAGGGTCCTTTTTATCATTATTATAATTTTGTTGTCATAATTATATGATAAGCTAATAAAAGAGATTCTACCTTGTGGTTACACATTTGTAGAATGATCATTAAATAATTTTCACATAAATATTTTTTCAATTTTCTCAGAGGCTTCTTTTGTAGTTATCTGACAGATAATCTTAAAATTTTCATTTTGTTGATCTCACCACCTTTTTACTGGCTGTTGTTTAAAAAAATATGTTGTAAAATATGAGTACCTGTGACATCTTTGGCTAGATTTGCAATTTTTGTCCTGATTTATTTTTATTGTATTCAGTATAGTCAATGTAATGCATGATAAAAAGATTTTGACACATTCAGGTAAAAATATACAAAGTAGCATTAACAAGGCCATTTAAAGACTAATTTTGTTCCATAAGAAATAGCATAATTTAGAAAACTTGGATAGAATACAAAAAATATACTGTCTCTTTATAGATTTTTGACAAAAGAGATTACTCTGGCCTTGGCTCTGTCTTTTCAAATGAACTGATAGGCTACAAGGATTGAGATTTAAGTAATGGAAATGTTGAAATTTGAAATGAAAATTAGTAAAAAGAACTGAATATATTTAGATAGGAGTGAAGGGAAACTTGAAGGGGTCAAATATCTGAAAAGCTATTGCATAAAAAGAATACAACTTATCATATATTATTTTCTATCAGGCAGAAAAAGATTAAACCTAGCTATAAAATTTTAGAAGTCAGTAGATAGAGAGCCTTGGTGAATTCATATGGTGGACTGGCTGTCAGTTCTAGAGCAAGGTCTTTCTAGAGTGTCATCTGATATTGCAGATTCTAGAAAGCTAACATACCTTTCTTAGATTCTTTCAGATAAAGTTCTGAATAACAAATTAGATTCCACCAAATAATGATCTTCCAGAACAATTCTGAAAGCAGGATTTAAGTGAATGCCATCTTCCTGCTGGGGATATTGGATTTTTGTTTCTGTTTGTTCCATAAAACTGTAAAAGGCTTAGACATTGATAGGGCAAGATTACAGAGTCCAATCAGGAGGCTTGTAGCAAAGAGTATCTTCAGCAGAAGCATCAATGGCTTCCTGAGTCCTGTGTCAACTGTTACTCATTAGGACTACGCAGCAATATTTTGAGTATTCTTTCAAACACGTGGTAGGATTGCATTTCCTCTACCTCTTAAAATAGGTGAAGACATAAGGCTTGCTTTGACCAAGGGCCTATGAGAAAAGCTGTGTGTATCACTTCTAGGTAGAATCACATAGGTGCCAACATGTACTTCTTTTCTCTTCCCTCAGCCACAGCTAAGGTGGAACCATGTGCTGAAAAGGAGTTGCAACTATGACCCATCACATCCACAGTTGCTGTCCTGGGGCATCTTCCAGTTGTGTAGTAGAGTGTATGTGAGCAATCAATATCATCTGAGTGATTTTTCCCCATTTTTTTTTAAGTCATCAAGATTGAGAAATTGTTACCCTACCACGCCTTGAGAAATCTCAATATAACACACATTGATACCATACCTGAAATGTTGTGTTAATAAAGCCTAAAATATGTGCTGTTGGCTTGGACAGAAGAGATAAGAATCTTTGAGTGTGAAAATTAATAGTCTGGGACTATTCATTGGCAGAGTAACTTGTAAAGGGACTTTTGAGGGGACACAGGAGGTTAAACAAGTCCTTAATGAACTTGTAGAGAGAGGGTGTACACAGCAAAGTGAACCTGAGCTGTGTGCCATGATTACTAGTGACTGTGGAAGGGAGGCGTTACATGAAGGGATCAGTTTAGAAGAGAATTAGACTGCTGAAAGATTTTTAAAAGATGAAAAATAATGTAGAAATTTGGGAATTTCTGAGGCTGGAAAAGCAGCTATTTCTTAGCCTCTCATTGTACCTGTAGAACCTAAAAAAAGACTTTGAGTGACAAGAATCAAATTAAGGGGATGACTATCACAATGGTCATTATAATCTCTGAATGGATTAAATGTCTCTGATTTAAGATCCAATTAAGAGTTTGATCAAGCAGAGTGAATCTTAAATTAGTTAAAATGTCTCATAGAAAATAGATTAAGGTATTTCTCAATCACAAGGCTACCAAAATCGAGCTCCCTGGAATCATAGTGAAGTTAAAAGAGAACTGGTGGTAAGACAGAAACTAAATAAACACTACATATTTGTAATATCCTGAGAAGAAGAACTGTGAATTTGGCAATTGACCCATGCTACTGATTGAAATGAAACAAAGTCTACTACATTTTTAAAGAAATTTTCTGCCAAAGGAAACAAGTACTGAACTAAAAGATATTTCTGACTCAAGACTTAATTTGGCTTCCAAGTTTGTATAAGCAAAAATTAGACTAAGGAATCAGCTGCAAAGAATGGTGTATTTATCGAATCCCCAGGTCTGATGAAACTAAGGAGGAAAATGGCAAATGAAACTTTCTCAGGGAGACAAGATACTTCTTTTGAATAGTAAATGGACATAATGAAGAAATATTCTCCATCCCCAGAGAGGAAATTTCAGTGGGAGTTCTGAATTGCTACAGATCAGTGTTTTTAATGCCTCTAGTCTCTTCTTTTCAAAATGGAAGTGTTTGTTGGGATAACTCTGCTCCATTCCTGTAAATTGGTTGCTGGGGTATATAATTTGTCTTTTTATGCTCTTGATCCTTTATGGATCCTTTATGGATCAAGAGCAATCATATTTGGACCTGACGTAGAGATTATCATGAGCACCAAGATGTTTTGTGTTCATTATCCATAGGGCTCTGGGAGCTTTAGAAGGATAGGCTATGGTGGTCAATAGTACTACTCACCAATATTGATAGTTATTCTTTCAGGTTCACAGTATGAGAAGTTAGGTCAAATCCACAGCACTTGCTTTGGCTGATAAGAGGTGAGCAAAGTGGCCTATGTAAATGTTAAGAGAAAGTGTTTAAAGAAAAAGTGAATTATTTTCTGTCTCCCCCACCCATTGTAGTGACCATTCAAATTCATAATTATTTAGATGTGCAACTCTCAGATATCTCATAGAAGATCCAGGAGAATTTCCTTAAAGTATAGTGGACATTGTTTGAAGAAGAAATGAAATTTAATTTTTTAAAATTTTTTATTTGTTCTAATTAGTTGTACATGACAATAGAAGATTTTAATAACGTCAATGTTAAATTACTACATGAATTAGGCAAATCTGAATAAGAAAATACATAGAGGGTTTCGATCCTGAAGCCAGGTGTTCTACTATTGGCCACTTAATTCTGCAACTCTCAGGACATGAAAGAAATCATTGGGAAGCTAAGGATAGTTTAAACTCTGTGTGCCAGCTCTCATAAAAATTACCTAACACTGTATTAAGTTTCTTTCTGTTTAAAATACATAGATTCATAAGTGTATTCTGTTACTTAAATCTGAACATTGACTATTATATCCACCAAGGCAGAATGCTATAGGTCCAGGGATAAAACAGACAATTCAATACTTGTGACATAATCTGATGAAAAAGAGGCAGTAGAAACCAAAAATGTTTTTGCTTTCAAGGTTTTTACTTGAAATCCAATAATGAAGACTACAGAAATGGGTGAGTTTCTTGAATTATAGAATGGAAATTTGAGAATGTTACCTGTGATTCCAATTTGAAGCCATGTGGGTAAGGTGGATTAATAAAAAAACACTACAGAGTAGTAGGTGTACTTTGCTGGTACAATGGTAGGAGCAGATTGAGATTAAATTACTATACTTGCTAAATGAAACTTTCTAAAATTCTAAAAACTGTTCAACCATCCTGATTTCCTTGAGGAGCAATGTGTTCTTTGGAAGTTTCTAAACATTTTATAAATGATGTTGGTAAAGGATATTATTGTAGCACTCTCCATATCAGATAGAAGTCACCTTTTTTATTATAAATAGCAAAACAAGCAAACTGTGGATTCTTGCATTTCAGTCTATAATAAGGTAACAAGTCTTATACATACATATTTTATATGCATGAATATCCACACAGTTTGATTTTATCTTATTCTCTGGAAATCTGTAGAGTTATTACCTTGTTGCATAAAATTCTATTCATCTGGGAAAATCCTGCTTTTGGATGGCTCTGAAATGAGAAAAAATGTCAAAATTTTGGATGATTTCATGGCAAAGGTTAGGAATTTAAAGGATAAGCTGGAAAATGTCATAAAAATTTGACTCTAAGATTATGTGAACAATGGAAATAGACTGAAAAGAGAGTAGATAAATTCAGTAAAAAAAACTATGTTCCCTCTAATGAGGCCACAGGGAATTACACAATATAGATAGAGCACTTGTCTCCTGGAAGTAACACCTAAGAAAATAGGGAAAGTGCTGCTTTCCTCTGGTTAGAACTAATGTTTGGTTTGTTTGACAAGTGAAACTAATTTGATTTTCATGTTGAAAGGTAAAGCAATTTTTATTCTCTGATTAAAAATTCATGCCTGATATGTAAGAAAGTACTGGTTCTAAGAAAGCATTTCATCTTAGATCATCAGGGGTTAAAAAGCAAACAAACAAACAAAGAAATAGTACTTTAGAAACTGGTTTCCACCCAGTTAATAGAAATATAAACAACTCTGAAACCTAAGAGGTTTGCATCATATTAGAAAGAAAAAAATAAATGTGGATGATATTAGCAACAGGATATCACCTTGCTGGTTGAGAACAAAGCCTATAAAATGTATAATTTTCCCTTAGGTATTGTAAATTAACCACACAACAGCATCAAAATTTTCACTTGTAAGAAAAATGAGATAACACATGCAGGCTAATTGCTGAGAAGAGAAACTATAAAACAAGGTAAAACGTGTTATTTGAGATTTATATTATGATACTTGACAGTTTTATTTTGAAGTCCCACACTTGTTTTCAAAAGACCGATGTTGGAAATCAGACCTGCTGTGCATGGCCAGTTCCAATAGTGAATTTTAGGGAAGGAGTATGTGGGTAGGAAGGATAGTAGTGAAACAGACATTATTACCTCATGTACATATATGACTGCATGACTGATGTGATCCTACAATATGTACAATCAGAAAAATGAGAAATTATACTCCATTCATGTATTATCTATCAAAATGTATAAATGCATTCTAGTGTCATGTATAACTAATTAGAACAAATAAAAAATTAAAAAAGAATATTTTGAATGCCGAGTAACCTACTACCTACTATTCCCACCCCCCGCCTTTTTTTCCTTATGTAACAGTCAAGGTTCTCCAGAGGAAGAGAACTGATAGGATATATCCATACATATGTGGAGAATCTAGAACAGGTGGTGAAACCAGAGATGAGAAGATGGATTTGAAAATAAACATTTGGAAGGAAATTGAGAGAATATCGAAAGACAGATAGATAAAGATCCAAAAGTTATCCCCAGGTATTTATGCTTATTAAAACTTAAAAATGTCACAATTCAACAACTCTTTCTAAGAATTATTGGAGACAGTCAGAGAGAGGGACAAAAAAGCACAGGAGATTTAGTTGGCTTATGCAGTGGTGGAAGTTGGCAAATCCAAAATCTGTGGGGTAGGCCAGTAGGTTGGTGAACTAGGGAAAGTTGATAACAGCTGGAATCAGAAGGCTGTGGGTAAGAAGAATTCTCTTTATCAGAGAACTTTAGGGTTTTTTCTCTTAAACCCTTCAAGTGATTGGATGAGGTGCACTCACAGTATCTGGTAATCTGTTTTGCTCAGTCTTAATGGTGAACATTAAGCCATGGACTGGGGATGTAGCTCTGTAGAGCACTAGGATGCTAGGATGTACAAGGCCCTGGATTCAATCCCCAGTACTGGAGAAGAAAAAGGAAAATCTAAGTTTTAAGCTGTTTAAATATAGCTTTTTAGAAATATCTGCATTGGCTTTTGATAGGAAGGAGATTGAGGGGGAGTGAGGAGGGATGGGATAAAGGAAGACCATTGGAGCAAATCTAGCTAAATTTTCTATGTATATAAATGAATATACCACAATCTAAAATGATCATGTATATGCATGAGACACTAATTTAAAAAATAAATAAAAGTAAATAGCAAAAAGATAAGTAAAGGAGAAGAAAAGGAACAAGAAGGAGAAAAGATGGGAAGGCAAAGTCCTAGGGACTGAATTAAAGCAAATTAGATTCCATGCCTTTTTAATTATGTCAGATTGAATCTGAACATTATGTATAAAGAACCAATAAAAATTTTTAAAAAATCTGAACCTAACCAAGAGGACACACAAAATTGGCTAAATTTGTCATCACAATTTATAAAGGAGCTGCAATATTGTAAATTTGGAATGTGCCCCAAAGGTATAATGTTAAAGTCTTGGTCCCAGCCCATGGTACTTTGGGAGGTGGTAGGAACTTTAAAAACAGTGGCCTATAGGTAGGTTTGATTCATTGGGTTTGTGTTCTCAAAGTGGCTTGTGGGACCATGGTGTCTTTTATCTTCTTTTAATTCCCAACCCTGAGGTGAACTGCTTGCTCCACAGTAGTAGGTCCTTGCCATTGCCATCTGACACTCCTATGAGAGCTGAAAGCAATGTGTCTGCTGGACCAGTGACTAAAATCTCCAAATTTTAGAGGCAAAATTAGCCTTTACCTTATACTTCGATTGTTTTGAGTATATGATACATAACAAAGCTGACTAATATAGGAGGAGTTCCCTTGTCAAACTTTTTCTTATCTTTTACCTCAAATCTGCACCCAAATCTTTGATTGATTTTCAAGACTGAATTCCTAATAGTTTTACTCCATTTCACTCCATTCTCAGGGGGGTTTGTGCTTTGACTAGGAAAAGTTTCTAATCTAAAATGATTGAACACTCAATATATACTTTCAATTATCCTTGATTAGCAGAGAATCATTATTTTGAGCAATAACATTTTTCTTTGTTTTCCATATCTAACACATAATCAGGTATCTGTTATATGTGGACATAACAGTGTGTCCTTATTATGAGCGTGATTATCTTACCATTCCCTAACATCAATTAATTCAACTCAACATTGATTAAGTGCCTACTTTGTTCCATGTCTGTGCTAGAAATCTTAAGGTAAAAGCCAATAATCTCATAAATGACCTAATGGTCTAGCGAGGGAAATGTGTATACCAATAAATAAAACATTAAGTGCTACTCTAAATTATTTTAGGAATAGGAGGAATTCATAGTTTCAATCTTGGGTTGTCAAAGATATTTCAAAATATAAGATGGCAATTAACTATGTGTTGAAAGATGACTCACTAGATGGATTGCTGTCAAAGAAGTAGAGAGTGAAATTTAGCAGACAAGAGAGAATGAGGGGGTGTTTGTAATTCATGAGGATGGCTGAAACAGAGCCTGAGATTGGTGAGGGCCCGAACTGAGAGGATGAGTTGGGACAGATATCGAATGCAGAGCTAGGAAGATTGAACTTGATCCCACAGGAAATGCAAAGTCCTGAAAGTATTTAAGGTAAGAAGAAAAATGGTCAGGTATTTGTGTTAGTGTTTTAACTCTGAGGCTGATAAATCAGTCTGAAACTCAATTGAGTCAGATGAACTGGTTATAAAGGAAACGTATAATTGTTTGGACAAGAGAGGTTCTAGAATATGTCAGTTGAAATGGAGAAGAGATGATGAATTTATCTTTGGAAGGAAATTGATAATATATTTGATTAAATGAATGTAATAAAATAAAGATTCAAGATTCTTCCCCAGTTTATTGTAAAATAATATGCTACAATTCTAAGTTATTTAAGGGAAGTCTTCCTAAAATTTATAGGATACTTTATCTTTTCAAAAGAGGATACTGAACATCATTTAATTTTATGATATTCAATAAGATTAACATTAATTATTTTATTTTCTATGATTCATAACAGTTTTATTTGCATTTGTGATGCTTTATCAATTTTTTTTCTGTTTTCAGTCTGTCTCCTGTGGTCATTATATGACCATTTGAGATATTCTGAACTTTTCCTTTATTACTATTAATAGGGTGTGGATTAGAAAATCAGAGGACAAAACTGCAAAGAAGGTATACTAGTGAGGGAAATTTAGAAGCAAGAGTCAAGGAGTGTCCCTCTGGAATAAAGAGAAGGCTTTGGTTCTGAGGTTTAGTGACAGGATCTGTGTGAGTATGTGTGTGTATATTACTACTCAGAGACATCATTCACTTTCTATCAT
Source organism: Glaucomys volans (assembly GCA_020662805.1). Taxonomy (NCBI): domain Eukaryota; kingdom Metazoa; phylum Chordata; class Mammalia; order Rodentia; family Sciuridae; genus Glaucomys; species Glaucomys volans. The sequence continues at coordinate 52,975 of JAJEJO010001607.1, read as the reverse complement.
ACCAGAGTATATCAGAGCACTTAGATAGCCTGGCTGAACTCCAGATTGGGAAGATTCTATTATATAACACACATATGTATTATATAATATATGTATACATGAACATATATGTTTCATGGTTAATAAGTGAATTTTTGGTCATTTCATTGTTTTTCTACTCCGTGGTTAATACAGAAATGTATTATATTTTAAATATATTGCTACATATCAGACATTGGCAAATTGTGACCCAAAGGCCTATTACCTGGTCTATTACCTGTTTTTCATACCTCAAAACTAAGAAAAGTTTTTATATTTTTAAACAGTTTTTTTTTTTTTTTTTTAAGTAAACATGAGAAAGAGACTATGTAGGGCCCAGGAACTCAAACATGTGGTCTCACTAACCTCACATGTGGTCTCACCAACCTCACTGGAGGCATGAAGCAGCCTTGTGTGTGTGCACCCCTTCACGTTTAGTGCAGTACATCGCCATTTTTCTTATCTGTGATTCTGTGGTTATGAAAGCTTTGCAGAGATCACAAAGCTCCCTGACATTTGTGGAGTTCAACAAAGGGGAGAAGACAATGGTAAATTTTACAGAAAGAAAAAAAAAAAAGAAACGAAAAAAGACATTTGGGTAAGAGTCCCAGTTTGAGATATCAAGGGCCCTAATAAAGTTAATTTCTCCTGAATTTATTTATCTTTATATAAATAGCATTAAACAGATCTTTATAAGCCACTTCCTTGGATATAAGAAAATGTTCAAGCATATGAGTTGTATGACTAGAATTATATGAGTGACTAATGCCCTTTAAAATAAGGAATGAATTTATCAAGCTCAAAATGTAAGTTTTATTGATCTTCTAAGGAAGAAGTCATGTGAATATGTGTGGCACCATTAATAGGGCCTGCACTCTAAAGGATATATAATCCTTTAAAGATATAAGTTAACTCATCTGTGTTGAAAGGAAATGATAACGTATAAAACACTGTTTACAAAGATTCATAGTAGTTTTAAGAATGTTTTTCTGTAATAGATTTACCTCTTTATTAAAGAAAACAAATCCATGAAAAAGGAGATAAGGAAAATTTTAGGGCTTATGGGTATAGCTTTTGGCCTATATTGCCTTTGTCTGACTACTACTTTTCCTTCTGGCTATCAATCAATTCAAAATGCAAATTCACTATGATTTTATTTCCGTTTCCATGAACTGTGTGTAATATTAAGCTCCTTTTGATGGAATTGGTATAAGGAATTAAAATAAGATATTATGTATAGATAGTTATAATGCTACAAAATTAACTAGCAAGGGTATAAATTATTTTTTATTATTATATTGGAAAATTTTGACTATTTCTTATTCTTTGAAGAAGTGAATAATGTTTCTGTTATTTATTTGGAAATGAGATGTCCCCCAAAAGCTCACATGTGAGACAATGAAGGAAGAGTCAGATGAAAAATGATTGGGTTGTAAGAGTCTTAATGCAATCAGTGAATTAATCTCTGATGGGTTCATTGGAGTGGTAGGGTGTGGCTGGAGGAGGTAGGAATTGGGCTGTGGCTATGGGGTATAATTTTGTATCTGGGGAGTGGAGTCTCTCTCTGCTTCCTGATGATGCAAGTTGCCTCCCTCTGCCATGCTCTTCTGCCATGATGTTTGCCCTCACCTCCAGCCATGAGGAATGGAGCCAGCAGCCCTCTATAGACTAAGACCTCTGAAACCATGAACTCTCAAATAAAACTTTCCTTGTCTGAATTTGTGCTGGTCAAATCATTTAGTCACAGCAGTGAAAAAGCTGATTAGGACAGTCCCTATCGTAGTCAGAAAGATAACCTGTCTTCTAGGTCTCTAACATGATTGGAGAGTAAATTAGACCAGCTGCAAGCATCTAATGAGCAATTTGGTTGCCAATGTTATAATGTTTTCTAAGAAATTATGTAACTTTTAAGTACTTTGTTATTTTCACACCTGCCTGTTTAGTGTGCTTCCAATGTTTCCAAACTTTCTTCTTCCTTCTCCTCTCCTCCTCCTCCTCCTCCTCCCCCTCCTCCTCCTCCTCCTCCTCCTCCTCCTCCTCCTCCTCCTCCTCCTCCTCCTTTCTTTGCCCTCTCCTTAACTTCCCTTCTCTACCCTTGCCTTCCCTTTCCTTTTGTATACTAAATAGTATTTGTATTTATTTAGCCCAGGAATGGAATGTGCAGTATTTTCTGTTTAAAAAATAATTTCACTTTTATTTCCAACTATCTATAAATTCTGGAAAACCCTTTCATGGCTAGGTTTAAAAAAAAAAAAGAAAAGAATGACTCTGCTTTTTTGAAACTATTCTGCTATGCTAATCCTTAGATAAATACCAAGGATTGGGACAGCAGCATAAGAATGCAAACTAGGATTCATGATACCTCTTTATTTTGGTGGCTATGCTGGAGTTTAAAACATTAAGTACATATTCATAATTCTACATTTAAAAGTGATACAGAGAGTTTCAGTTTCTGAGTGATCATGAAATTTTCTTTTCTGGTCTCATGAATGGAACACAATTTAAAAAGAGTTCCTGATTTATATAGCCATTGTAGGTATGGTCCTCCATCAGTATTATATTAAAAAATCAGAAGATAAGGGAGTACTTTAAACAAATACAAAAAGTGACAGATGAAAATACACACACATGCACAAAACCTTGGGTAAAATTAAATTCTGTATTTCACCACAGGTAGCAACACTAAGAAAGATCACATGTAATGTAGTTGACACATTAGCATTATTTTTGTTTCATGTTCCATACAAATTCAATAGAAAAGCATGTTTTCTCAGATATCAGATACTAAAAACAAAACAAAACAAAACCACAAAAAACAGTTCTTAATAGATTAAATATACCATGTAGAAATATAAAGGTAGAAGCGACGTAGGTTATAATTTGAAATAAACTTTATTTTACCACCTAGATAGAACTTGATGTTATTTATGCTCATTATTATCATTACACATTAGAAGCAAGTCTATGGAAATTGGTTCTTGATATAAATTTCATTTATTTAATAAAGTTCATGTTCTCCAAGATTCTTGATTTTCTATTTTGAGAGGTTCTCTAATGGACATAGCTAGAATGGAGAATCTACCACTGAAAAGGTAGTATTAGGCTAAAAACATTACTTTTCTTGTGATTCCAACTATATAACATTATGGGAAAGAAAAACCTAAAGAGATGGTGAAAATATCAGTGGTTTCCTGGGAGAAATGTTAGGTGAAATAGAGGATTTTATACCACCAAAACTATTCCTTATGAATATGTATTGATGGGCATGACATTATGTATTTGTCAAAACCCATAGAACTAAAAACACAAAGAGTGATCCCTAAGTAAACTGTGTACTTCAGTTTATAGCAATGTACTATTATTAGTAATTATTACATTATAATTTTATTAATTAATGCATCAGTTATAAAAATGCACCACACCAAACAAGATGTTAATAGGAAGAGAAGTTTTGCAGAGTTGGGTGTAAAGGGGACCAATGAGAACTTTATATTTTTTGCCCAGTTTTTCTGTAAGCCTAAAACTACTTTGAAAACTAGTCAATTAATAAAAAGAAGCATGCATAAAACATTTTTTGTAAAATGCAATAGATAGAAACTGTTGAAATGATCTTTAAGAAATAACACAGACATCTTCAAAAATAACTAGAGCTAAAAGACATCCAAAGAAAAATGTAAATTCTAGCTGTAAGACATTTTTTACTTTTTATTTTTATTTTTATTATAGCATAAGTGCAAATAGTAATTGGGTTCATTTTGACAAAATCATACAGGCAATGAATATGATTTCAATCTCCAACTCCCTCCTTGTTTTCTCCCCTGATCTCTTCTCCTATCCTCCCTCCTCTACTCTATTAAACTTCCTTTCTTCTACATATACATAAAGGTAAAATTCCCTTTGGTATCTTTATATTTCAATATCACATGATTTGTTAAATTCATTCTGTTCATCTTCCCCTTTACTTTTCTTCCTCCCTCACTCTTTTTCTCCTTCTTCGACTCCAGTGAACTTTCCTATATCTTTAAGATATCCAATTCCCTCCCCAACTACTTTCTTTCCTTTGTTTTACACTGCCTTCCACAAATGAAAGAAAACATTCAACCCTTGATTTAATGAATCTGGATTGTTTAACTTAGCATGATTTTCTCCATTTCCATCCATTTACCAGCAAATACTATTATTTCATTCTTTTTGATAGCTCAGTAAAACTCCCTTGCATAGATAAACTGCATTTTCTTAATCCATTCATCTAATCATGGGCATCTGGGTTGGTTGCTTAATTTGGCTATTGTGAATTGGGCTGCTATGAACATTGAAGTGGCTGTATCACTGTAACGTGCTGATTTTAGTTCTTTTGGACAAATACCAAGGATTAGGATAGCTGGGTCATGGTCATTCCATCTTAGGTTTTAGGGAAACTCCACACCACTTCCCAGAGTTTGTGCTAATTTGCAGTCATCCAATCAACAGTGTACAAGGTACATTTTTCCCCACATTCTTGCCAGCATTTATTATTATTCATATTCCTGATAATTGCCATTATAACTGGAGTGAGATGAAATCTTAGCATAGTTTTGATTTGCATTCTCCTGATTGCTAGAGATGTTGAACATTTTTTTTTATATATTTGGTGTCCATTTGTGTTATTTTTTTGAGAAATTTCTGCTTAGTTCTTTTGTTCATTTATTGATTTGATTGTTTTTATTTCTTTGCTTGCTTGTTTGCTTGGTATTGAGTGTCTTGAGTTCTTCATATAGTCTGGATACGAACCCCTGGTCAGAGGAGTAGCTAGCCATGATTATCTTCCACTCTATAGACTCTCTCTTCACTCTCTTGTTTCCTTTGCTGTGCAGAAGCTTTTTAATTTGATGGCATCCCACTTATTGATTACTGATTTTATTTCTTGAGCTTTAGGTGTCTTGTTGAGGAAGTTGGCGCCTGCACCTATATGATACAAGTAGTTGCAAGGTTCCTCTAATTTCTAAGTCTTTGATCCATTTTGATTTGACTTTCGTGCAGGGTGAAATATAGGCAACTAAATTCATTCTTCTCTATATGGATATCTAGTTTGTCCAGAACCATTTATTAAAGAGGCTGTCTTTCCTCTAACATATATTTTTGGCACCATTGTCAAGTATCAGATGGTTATAAAATTTTGGGTTTGTCTCTGAGTCTTTTATTCCATTGGTCTTATGTCTCTTTTGATGTCAATAGTACACTGTTCCTGCTGCTATAGACCTGTCCTATAATTTTAGATAGAATATTGTGATGCCTCCTGCATCACTTCTTGTTCAGAATTGCTTTGGCTACTCTGGGTCTCTTATTTTTACAAATGAATTTCAGGACTGTTTTTTTTTCTAGTTCTTTCAAGAATGATATTGGTATTTTGATGGGGATTGCATTGAATGTATATATTGCTTTTGGTGATTTGGACATTTTGACAAAATTAATTCTGCCTATCCAAGAATATGGGAGATTTTTCCATCTTCTGAGGTCCTCTGCATTTTCTTTCTTCAGTGTTCTACAGTTTTCGAGTAGATTAGATTAATCTTGGTTACATTAATTTCCAGGTATTTTATTTTATTTTACTAAGGTTATTGTGAAGGGGATGGACTTTCTGATTTCTTTCTCAGTCGAATCATTGTTGGAGTATAGAAAAGCTATTCATTCATGACTATTGATCTTGTATTTTGCTACTTTTCTAAATTCATTTATCAGCTCTAGAAATCTGGTGAAATTTTGGGGGTCTTCTAGATATAGGATCATATCTTCAATGAACAGCGATATTTGACTTCTTTTCCGATTTGGATACTTTTCATGTCCCTCTTGCCTGAGTATCCTGGCTAGAATTTTGAGAACATATTGAATAGAAGTGGTGAGCATGGACATCTCTGTCTTATTCCTGATTTTAGAGGGAAAGTTTTCAGTTTCCTCTGTTCAGTATGATGTTGGCTATGGGTTTATTGCTAAGTACCCTTTATAATATTGAGGTAAGTTCATTCTATTCCTGGGTTCTCCAGTGTTTTTAACATGAATGGTCACCGTATTTCATCAAAGGTCTTTTCTGAATCTGTTGAGATGACCATATGATTCTTGTTCTTAATTCCATTTAAGTGGTGAATAGCATTTATTGATTTGTATATGTTGAACACAGTTGTAAAATTTTTAAAGAAGAAATTCTACTACTTTTTGATAGACTGTTCCAGGATTTAATTACTTTCTGAGTCTACCAAACTGTCTTGTATATTTACAGCTCTGTCTTCTCTGAATTTACTGCTCCTTGATTTTTTGATTGTCTGGCTGGTTGGTTCTGATTAAATGATTCTAGTGAAAGCTATAATGAACCTACCAAATAAGCAGGTGATGACCAAAAGAGCTAACCCATGGAAAGCTATCGTGTAAAATGTCTACCTCTAATGCAGAAATTGTGAAGCTCTATGAAGTTATACAACTACATATTATAGACCATGTGAGTAAAGAGGGCTAATATTTTATGTTGACCCTTGTAACTTTGTTCTCACACTGAGTTATGTTCACTTTTAAATAAGGGACAAAACTCTTAATTATACTAGAAATAATTTTACCAAAGTTGTGTTCAAAACTTGATTTAATTCACCCTTTTGATAATGTCAACATCTACTACTATAAGTTTCCAAATGAAATTTCTTCATTGAAATATTAAAATGCCAAATGCCCAATCTCATGAAGAGGTAAGACCATAAAGCAATGTTATGTGTTAAAGTTTATAGTTGCTCAAGGGAAGATATAATGGAGAATCCATGTTGTTTGTAGCTATTTTTAAATTAAGTCTGAAAATGAATTAAAATGTTAATGTTTGAACCTTTTTAACTGCCAATCATCCTTGAAATGATAAATACCACTGAAGATATGGTAATAAAATGCCCGACAAAATTATAAAGGGCATAATTTCTGTGAACATGTGCTAGGAAGAGTCTTATAAATTAAACTTCCATCATAATTATGGGAGGATGAAAGAGATTATATTTTTTTCTTTGTATGAAGAAAAAGCTCTGAGTTGCTGCATATTTCAAACAAACTTTTTACTGTCTGTTATTTAGCACTAAGAACTCATTATTTTAGACAAATGATTTTTTAAATTAATTTGTATTTCAATTAAGTGGAAACGGTAAATTCCAATTAAAAATGACAGACTCAAACTTAAGATCAGAATATATTTATGTATTTTGTGTGTGTGTTCTAAATTTGTATCTCTCTCAATTTTTAGGTGTTAATCATGAATATGTTTTTCTTTTTTCCCTTCTTTATTAGAACATGGTTGTTGACATAAGGCTATGAAGTTATGGATCTCTTACTTAGCAAGCTGGAAACTAGTAGCCTTACCATTCAGTCATAAATCTTCCTTTCGTTATTTTTTATACCATGTTAACAATGTGGTAATCCATCATGAGACTGACTGAAATATCTTACTTTATCATATCTTTTAATGATATGTACCTCTTAATGACTTAGCACTTCTATATTGGAATGTAGGCTTGGCACCCATAATTAAATAACTGCATGTTTAAAATTGCCATTCCCATATCATGGTTTCCTACTGATCGGAAATGCTGATATAGTCACAAAATAATATTAGTACAATCTTCTGAGAGACCTCTACTTAATTGCAGTAGAGAATGCATAGAGATTGGCAGGTTGAGGCAGACTACATTCTCAGGAAAACATATGCTAAGATGAAGTTAGATGTGGAAGGAAAGAGTCAGAAACAGCATTGGATAGGTGTAGCTGTCACATCTTGCTGGTGACTCAACAGTCTTTGCCAGCCCTATGATAAGCAACAGACCAAAGATTGCCTATTTGCGGAGTCTCCTGTGGGGAGGAAATGGCTAGATTACTTCCCACTGCCTCCTACAATCACAGGTAGAGAGCCACCTTAAAAAGAAAAGAATGTTGCTTTGAAATCTGAGATGCTCTCTGAATGCGTTAACAGATAGGAGTTTTCAGCTATGTACCACACTTCTAGCAAATTGGCAGCCAGTCCTTTTATCAAGGGGCATCTGAGTTGCTCCTCTGTATATGCCACTGACCACGTTTTGGGCTCTGTAGTTACCCTTCACCTCACAGGTCCCGGGGACAACTCCTTCAAGGCACTGATGGCAGGCACTCTTCTTGAGGGGATGCTTGGAAGAAGGAGAGCAGAGACTTCCTTGCTGTGGGTCTTGGGGCTTCAGCTGGTATTCATTACTATTGACAACAGATTTCTTTCACCTCCCCAGTACCACTTTGGTCTTGGTGGTTTACCTCATGGTATAAAATAAACCTTTATTCTTTAAGATTCTTGAGTACCTGTTAGCCATGAATTTTGTAGGCTAGAGTTGCTGTATTTGTTCATTCACAATTATAATTGTGTATCCAAATCAGGTGCTGATTTTGAGGTGTTTCTTCAGCATGTCTATATCACACAATTCCCATGTGCTGTCAGGCATTCACTTTGGTGGTAGTGAATATAAAATTAGCTGTAGGATCTCATCTGTATGCCCTTCACTACAAAGTAGGTTCTCTGGTGATTTATAGTCAGACATTCCATCTCTGCTAGGGTCCAGAAGCATTCTAGTAACTGTTTTTGAAAATCTATAATTCTCTGCGAGAGATGACATGGCCTTACTCCAGAACCCCAGGGGCCTGTTCCATGGTTTGCCCATTGATGCTTGCCATAAAGGCCACATTGCCTCTTTTTTCACCACTGAAATTTCCAACACAATATGTTCTGCTGGATCTTATGGCTCAAATGGCAGAACTCACACTGCAGCATGGAGCTGGTGCCAAGACCTTTATTGCTCCAGGTCACATTCAAACTCTCGGACTTCATATCACAATACATGTGGGCTGAATAATATTTCCAGGTGGGATATATGCTGCTCCTGGAATTTAGGAGGTCTTCTTAGCACTGAACTTCCTTTCTTGTAGCAAGGGATGCAAGATGAAACCATTTGTGTTTTGCTTGTGAGGAAATGTTTCAACATGCCCCTGGCCATTGGACCTGTAAAATTTTTGGCTGGAGTAGCCTATTCTAGATTATTTATGGGATTTACCTCCTTATACTTTAGGTGCATTTTAATAAGATAATCTTCAATAGGCTATCACAGGTTCTTTTTCCCTAATCAGCATAATTCCATCATTGTAATGAATCAATATGATATTCTGTGACATGTTTTGGAAATATATTAAGAGATATATATCTCTATCTATCTGCATATACACACACACAAACAAATATCACATATATGTTAATTTATGTTTATATTGGATGTATATTAACATAGCCATGGGCAAAGATAATAAATATTGTGATTTATTCAGTGTTAATAGGAACTTTTTATTTTCTTTTCTGACTGGGATAGACTAGAAAGCAGCATATCACTGGCTTCAGGTTGTGCACTTGAGCCTGTATTATTCAGCTCTGCTAATAGTACTCTGTAAGGCATGGTGGCTGTGATTAAGCCTACTATTTGGTTGTTCTTGTAGTAGTGTAAACTGATTCTTCACCATATTTTCCGTATTTTCCATTTCACCATATTTTGTCATGAGACCATACTAGTAAATGAAATAGAAAAATGATGAAAATTACATTCTTAACATCCAAAGGAGAGGCATTTGATGAAGGGGCATGAAGTCTTAGTAGATTCCACTTGAACTTCCCCACTATAATAATTCTTATCCCATGGCCCAATCCCCAGGATCCCATGTGAGGGTTGCTAAAACTCCCCAACCTGTGAATTCTTCATATATACATATATACACACATTACACACATATACTGCCATACAAATGATCAATGAAAGACCTAGTTGACCCATAGTGAACTGGAATTTGGCTAAGACTCCTTTTATTATCTAACACCAGCATGCTTCCACTCTAAAAGAGGCCCCGATAATGCTTGACATCTATAATTATTGATGCTAACTGAGCCTTATATTGAATGGTCCTTGACATGTCTGTGTATTCCTTTTAACTCAATGTACAATCAAGTAAGAAACCACATTTGCCTTTGACTAAGGACCAGGAAAATGATAACAGAATAAACCGTCAATGATATTTTAGGGCTCTTATCTCTGGGGACCAGGTATTCTGTTTAGTCATCAGGTTCTGGCTCAGTTTAGAAAACTAGGTGAGGTATTATAATATTTATTGAATCAACTGTTCTCAGTTTTGTACTACACGCGCGCGCACACACACACACACACACACACACACACACACTATACCTGGTGGCATCTTTTTTACTTTTTAGCTATCTTCTCGACCCTTAGGCAAAGCATGGTCTTTGTAAGATCCCTGTGATGATGTGTCAGGCCAAGGGGTCCACTCCAAATTTGTCTGTCATTATGAGCATCACAATCCTCTGGCTTCTGGTGGCTAAACATTGCCACCTGGCTCCTATTACTTTGGGTCCATTTCATCATTTCCATTTCTGTTGCAAGCCAAGTTCTGTGACAGCTGTCCTATCATAAGCTCTGAGCTGTAGAGAAGAGCAGCAACTGAAGTTTTTCAGCATTTTTCTCACATATTTCTGATAGTGTTTATGAAGGGTGGTCTTTTAGGTCTCGGAATGTAATTCTCTAGATTTTCTCATAACTCTCAGAATGAACTCATTATCTTTAGGTTTCACTTAAGATAAATATTCCAAGTTTTCCCACTATCCTTCTGTTATCTGCTCCATCAATTTAAGCATTTTAATCTCACTAAGTGTGGGCTATTTTCTTAACTTCTAGGTTGAGTCCTAGTGGCAAGTTTATACTATCCACTGAAGGACTTCCTAGGATGTTAATTTCTGAACTCCAGAACAATAAATTCTCCAAAATTCAAGCGTATATGTATATTCAAGTTCCTTTGGTCAAGCACCTGTGGACACCTATCTTATTTCCTAGTGACAAATGCTGCCTCATTTCATGAGTTACTTTGGGATGTAAGCCCCTTGTTCTCCTATGGGTTTAAGCATGGAATGACTGGTTAAACAGAAACTCTAATTATAAGTCCAGGAGAGAGAGAGTAGGGGCACTTCCTGAAGGCAGGTAATATGAAGCAGCTTGTGAAGAAAGAGCTCTGTATTTTCTTTCCACAAGTAATGTTAATTAACTCTTAGCAATGTTGGTGGAGGATGAGGCACATTTTTAAGGCACAAATGGTTCAGACAAATCTGAAGTGTCATGATCTTCAGAGACATCCACATGGATTTCCCAAAGCTATTTATCAAGGTTCCTGGTTTTAAGTAGGGTCCTGATTTTGGTATAACAGACTTGCCTCACTTAACATTCAGAGGTCTTTGAAATTCAGTCTCTTTGACTATTAAATCTTATCTTGACCTTTTTTTTTCTTTTCTGTTAGCCTGTCGCAAGAGATTATCCTTTGGGATTCCAAAGACTAGGGTTTGAACACTAAGGTTCCAATTCTTAATTACTGTACTTGCCTTAAGCTTTTTATTATCTACCTAAGGAAGCTAGTAACAACATTCAATTACTTTGTCTTTATTCCTTTTATTTTCCTTGCATGTTTTAAAAATCTGAATCATAACACTGGCCAGTGTGCACCTCTGCTCCATCAGGCCAACCCAGTACTCCACAAATGAATATCTGAACAATTGGACTCCCACCTGTGCTAGGGAAACTCCTTCCCACCAATCTAAAGTCCTATCTGAGTGACCCATCTTCCTGTGGTCACTCTTCCTGTGCACGACCATAGATGTTTAAGACAAAGTACTTGAATTCTTTGTTTCTTTCTCAGCCATCTTTCTACAGATGATGGAATGTAAGATAAAAGAAGTGCAGTTGGAAAATATTTTTATCAAAGCTCAACTACCACAGAATTATCATTTTTCTGGTTAGGGACTTACCAAATGAACATGATTATTAGTTTTTTATTGCCATTCTAAAAAAGCACTATAAACCCTCCAGCCAAAAATAACATAAATTTATGATTTTATTATTATATCTCAACATAAGTGAACCAGAAGTCCTAAAATAAGAGTGTTGACTGGACTGTATTCCTTCTGGGAGCTCTAGGGGAGGCTCTTTCTCTTGCTTCTTTGGCTAGTAGGGGCCACCTGTACTCCTGTTCATGGCTCCATCTTGCACTTTCAAAGTCAGCAGAGGGATGACTTCTAATTTTTCTTTCTCCACTTCTGTCCTTACACTGTCTTTTGTGGTCCTGGATCTTCTGCCTCCCTCTTATATGGACTGGATGATTATATCAGGTCCTTTCAGATAATCTAGAATAGTTTCCATATTTCTAGATTCTTTGCATGTGTAACCAAAAATGTTTTGAGATATTAACTGAGATATATTTTCCATGCTCTTTTTATGACCATTTCTTTCCGGTTCCTGTAGGGAGGAATAATACTGTTATGGATAGGACAATCAAACAATTAGGCATCAGCACTTTAGGTCTGAGTTACAATGCTTGTTCTTGAAATCATAGCACATATGTTGTGAGTGAAGAGCTTGAGGAAGAAAGATACTCTTTTCTTTTGTTTCATTCCCAAATGTTGACTTTGAAAATCAAAAGCCTATATTTAAAGATGAACATAGTAATAAAATAATAATAGTAGTAATTAAAGAATTAATAAATACAAAGTCTTATAAGAAAATTTTATTCCAATTTTCTCATTTAAATAATAACCTATATATAGTGAAAGAGTAAAGGGAGGGATATGATTAATGTTTTGTCTGCTTTCCTAAGAAGTGGCATGGCACTTAATCTTTTGCTCTGTTTCTGGGATTATGGTGAGGATTCAGGTAGTCCAGAGATGATAAAACTCCATATAAATCACTTAGGGGAAAATCTGAGAGCAGATGGGATACTTGGTTCAATGAAAGAGTATAACACGGAGTATCTCCTAACCTTGCAGGAAATTCCTAGTGTACCATGATATCAGAATACCTCTGCAATAATAACTGATTAAGAAGGCTAAGTGGTTGGGCCTAAAATGATGCTATGTTTTGGATGTGATGTGTCCCTCAGAAGCTCATGTGTGAGACAATGCAAGAAGGTTTAGAGGAGAAATGATTGGATTATGGGAGCCTTAACCCAATCAGTGAGTTAACTGGGTGGTAACCGAAGGAGGGAGGGTATGACTGGAGGAGGTAGATCACTGGGGGCACACCTTTGGAGTATATATTTTGTGACTGGTGAGTGGGCTCTCTCTCTCTGCTTCCTGATTATCATGTGAGCTGCTTCTCTCTGCCATAATCTTTGGGCATGTTGTTCTACCTGCACTCAAGCTGTGAGAAATGAAGTCATCTGTTTGTGGACTGAGATCTCCGAAATCTGGAGCCCCTCAATAAACTTACCTTCCTATAAAATAGTTCTTGTCAGATCCTTTAGTCACAGAGGCAAACAAGCTGACTAAAACAGATGGAATAGCATGGGATGTTGTTTCTAAGCATAAAAATGGCTACAAACACCCTACTGCACCTGAACCTTCCTCCTATTCTGGAAAAGGAGGATGTTGCCTGTCTGGATGCATGTGGTATTCAAAGAACAGAAAGGACATGCCAGAGTCTTACACAGCAGGTTTTGACATCCAAGAAAAAGTGTAGATTTCTCATATTAGGAAAGGCCATAGTGGATGAGTATGGGAAATTTGGGGCCAAATGTATTTTTCTGATGCCATAGCTATAAGTGAGATCCCAGGGTCCCAGATCAAATCTTGGAAATGACAAGAAGATAATGGGAAGAGAAGAGGGTTTCTGAATTGATGAAGGTTTTATGCAACAGGAAGTAACAATTTACCTTTATAATAAGCATGAATATCATTGAGCAAAATCATAACTGAGAGGAGAGATAAGTCTTTTTATAAAAACATACAGAAATTTAATGTTTTTGCTAAGATAAGTTTTATTTATGAGCACTGGAACACTGTATTTAATACACTGAAAAAAATTATAAACTAGGTATGATTTTTATTTCAATTGCTATTTCCACTGAAATTTAGGTAATGTAGTTGCTGGATCACATTGGAACAAAATTATCCATTGGTCTTTTGAATTTCTGCACATCTCATGTAGAACCATTGATAGTTTTTGCTTAGACTATTCCAGTTGTTGGTACAGCAAACAGCTTTGAAAGACAAAAATAGTGTTTTATAGGATGGAGGACAAGTGTTTTTATAGACTAGGATGATAAAGAGAATGTTACCATGTATGGCAAATATTGGTAGGGTTTGTCAACACACCCCTCAATTATAGGACATTTCCTGATCTTAGGGTCCCATGATGGTGAAACAAATCCACTTTGCATGAAGCATCCTCTTGGTCTCTCTGCATGGTGCACCTGGGCTTTTTGGGTCAAAAGGAACTGATATGAACATATAGGCAATAAAGTTAGCTGTTGCATGTAGAATGAATCCTCTGTTTTTGATTCACAAGTTTCTTGTCTTCTCACAACATCTATGACACTATATGACTGGAGAAGTTGTTAGCTTGTAAGCAAGGTAAAGTTTCAAATTCTTCATGGCTCTTAAAAATGAAAGACTACATTAAAGCTTGGGCAATCTGACTGCACAGCCCTGATTTAAAATCAAGAGTCTGAATATTAAACAATGTTATTGAGGAAGACATCTGCAAAGAAACTAGCAAAGTCTAATGAGGCAACCTGCTAGCTGCCTTAGTAAGTTCAAACTTAAGTTGGTGACAGGAGGATTTCTTCACTTCATAAGCACCTTGATAATATCTTTCTTTAATCAGGTATCATTGGCAAACCATACCACTTTAGAAGAATGTCCCTTAGTAAGTCAAGGCCAAATAAGTTTTGTGGAATCAACAAGCTTTGTACAACTAATCCTGCTTGGAAATTCCCAACACTTTAGCATTTGAACTCTCTGATAAATCTTGCAATTAAAAAAACTTACTGGACTCATTTTACTCCTAAATTTCACAAACTAATCTGGTAACAAAGCTTCTAAGAATATCCTATGGCTTTAGTGTTCCATTGAACACATTTTGAGAAGGCTGATTGGAATGAATGTCTCCTCTGGGCCTATTTTCATTCTCTTAGCATGAGGTCTTGAATAACTTCTATTTTAAATCATTGTACCTGCACTAGTAGAGGTAAGGAAAGGTTTCAGTAACACTGTAACACTTGGGCAGTAACAATTATTTTAACCTTGGATTCACAAGAAAATTATCAAAGTGATACTAAAAGTTAACATTTAAAGTTCCTGGGACTAATTTAAGGTGTAGCCAGAGTTACTTACCATTGTGTAAAAAAAGTAAAGCTGGAACCCACTGTGAGGGAAACTAAAGCTTCAGAACTAGGGATACAGTATTGAAGAACACAAGACAGATAGTACTTCCATCATCAGTGAAAGCCTACTGGACAGTGCTAACAAGTAAGACCAAGAATTCTGTCACTGTGTGACTATAGACGAACTTGGAGGTTAGGTTTGTTTTATTAAGACAGTCCATCTTCCCTAAAGAGGAATAAAGGCAGTGTATAGTCATTTTGGAAAACTGCTTCATGCTTTTTTACAAAACTAAGCATACTGTTAACATTTGATCCAACAATTCTGTTCCTTAGTATTTACCTCAATGAATTCACATGTACGATGTATGTTACAGTAATTTTGTTCATAGTTTCCAAAACTTGGAAGCAACCAAGATATCTTCAGTAAAAGAATGGATAAACTCTCATATACTCAAGCAATGAAATATTATTCAGAGTTGAACAAATGAATATAAAGTCTTGAAGAGACACAGAGGAAACTTAAATATGTGTTAAGTGAAAGAAACAAATCTGGACAGCTACGTATTGTATCATCCAACTATGTGACATTTGATAGGCAATTTTTACTATCTTACTATGAAGATAGTAAAATTAACAGTAGTTTCCAAGAAATAGGAGGAATGTGGGATGAATAGGCAGGGTGCAAGACTTTTAGGATAATGAATTTATTCTGCATGACTCTAAAGTGGCGGATAAATGTTACTATGAATTTTTCAAAACCCTTAAGATGTACAATATCAAGAATGAACCCTAACGTAAAGCATGGACTGTGTGATAATGATGTATCAATGTAGGCTTGTCATTTGTAGCAGATGTACCCCTCTTGCTGGGAATTGAGATAGCAAGAGAAGCTGTGCTCATTTGGCCATAGGGAACATGGGGGTAATCTATGTAGCTTCAGCTCAATTTTGCCATGAACCTAAACCTGTTTTAAAAATGATTTCAAATATTTTCATTGTATTAATCCTATGAGAATTCAACAAATTCAGTAAGGTAGGGATTATTTTATTGGTTATATAGTGGAAATTGAAATTTAACTGAGTTTTGACACTTGGGAAATTGTAGTAACTACTATAAATGAATTTTACAACTGATTTAATGAATGTTTTCTTGTAGCATACTGCCTCTTCTAAAAATGATATAACAGTGTTTATTAAATTTATACAGACTATTTAAATCAATTATTAGAGTACTCATCTCCATTATGAGAACTCATAATACAGTTTTCCACCAATAAGGGCTGGGGATAGTGCTCAATAATAGACCATATTTCTAGCATGCACAAGGCCCTGAGACCAATCTTCAGTACTACGAGAGAGAGAGAGAGAGAGAGAGAGAGAGAGAATATATATATATTAATTGGGATTAATTGGGATTTAAAACCATTACAGTGTGTATATAAACATATTTTTAAATATGTTAATTGGGATTTAAAACCATTACAAATATATAAATATATTAATTGGGATATAAATATATTAATTGGGATTTAAAACCATTACAGTGTGTATATAAACATATTTTTATCCAAACATCTAGCAGGCAAAATAATGTCAATTTAGTGAGTGTTCAAGTAATGCCTCTTGTTTGGAATGCATACAAAATTAGGTAATTATTAGAATATAGAAAAGAATCATAGACGGGCATGAATTAAAACAAAATAACTGGCATGGAGAACTGGCAATGTACTTTATTTTAGCTACATAACATTACTATTAAGTTACACTAAAGAATATACTAAACATCAATTTTCAGGAGTTGTTGGATGAAAAGGGTCAAAGACTAAAACAGACATATTAATAATCTCTCTCTCAGAAGAGTACTCATAATACAGTTTTCCACCAAAACATCTTTGAAAAATAACCAAAGTGAGGAGAAACACTCTATTATATATTTAGGGATGCTGCGCTTCTAAGCTCAGTTCCTAATAGCAGGTAAATGATTTTTGTACATCAAAGAATATAGCACAGGTCTGACAAATCAATTCACCATTCTAGGCTATGATTCTTTTTGGAAAATAGCTAAACTTCTTTGTTCTGTGTGCATGCAAACATGCACTTAATAATCCCCACTAGCTAAAATTATTGATATTTCTTATTGTAAATATCTACTGTTTTATATTGATCCTCTTCCTACTAATAAATGTGGAAATATCTAACTGAATAATTTTTGCCTTTGTTTTGTTTTTGTTAGTCCAAGGAATGTTTTAGGCATTCCATTTCCTTGTTAGTTGGTATGCAATTGTGGACATTTTTTGAGTAAACTTGACTTTCTCCTCAGCCCCCCATTCTGTTAAAAGCCATGAGGACTCTCTCTTTCAGTCATATTCTCCCCTAGCCCAGCTTCATCTCCAGATCCCATTCTACTCGCACCTTCTTAAATAACCTCTGTTCTCAGTTCCTGCTCCTGTCACCTCTATAAAATCACAATTTTTTATTGTTTGTCAACATGAAATTCAAAAGGGGTGCCTGTCTGTGATTTTTCCTTCTGCATCAACATTGAGACACACACATTGATTATGTATAAAGAACTCAAAGTGAATTTATTTATGCTATTGTTCTTTCAAAATAGGTCTGTTGCTAACGGGTCTCTAGGTATGCATATGTAATTCACACAGCTATAAAAGGAAAGAAACAAATGCCAGGAGCTTGAAGAAACAGAGCTTGAAGCTGAGAAACCAAATGGTAAGCAGGGACAATGGAGGAGCTGAGGTTAGCATTGTGATCCAGCACTGATTGCTATTTGGAATATTAAATATTTTAATGAGTATGTAGCAGTACATGACTCCCAAGTGATAAAGAAATTTGTCATTGGTATCCTCAATGTGGCTACATACAGTGAAAAATTGAAGGATGAGAAGAAAGAAGGGAAAAAACATTATATAATGTCCATCAATTAAAGAAAGAATGGTAATATTTTAGTTCTCCCCCACTAAGGCTAATAAATTAATAATGTATTTAGTGACATTCTGTGCAAAATGTAGTAAATGCACAAGTTAGTCTAGAGAAATGATGGTGATCCTGTATCTAAGATTACTGAAGGGACAAAATACTACTAGTTCTCAGTCACCTGTAATGGAGGATAAATATTCTCTAAAATGCTTCAGAAAAATTCTGTTTCAACTTAAAGGGATCGAGCATATCACTGTAAACCATTGAGTGTTTTCAGATATAGAGTGAACTGCTCCAACTAATAAATGCTCAGTTACTTCCCAAGCAAACTCCAGCACAGAGTACTTTGCATCTAACTTGGAAACTGCAGGTCCAGTCTTGGGAAAATTCTCTGGATTATCCATTGTATAGCCTGAACCATCAGGAATGGCAAATTATTGTATTGATGCCCCTTTCTGGGTACCAATTTGGACCTCATAAGGTAAAATGAGGAAAAAGGGTGGGAATGAAACTGCCCAGGGTTATAGGCTGGAAAGGAGCCACCCAAGGAGCACTCATTAACAACTCCTTTCAGGGAGAGATGATTCCCTGGAGGCAGGTAACCTTGGCAACAGGTGGGAGGACAGGGAAGTACTCTGGAGGTATTAGCATTTTATTTCCTTTTAAATCAGTCCCCATCTTCCTGACCCAATCATTCATTACCTACAGTGAGTGTCTTTTTGCCACAGCCTCAATTGACTGACAACCTAGAAAAATTTGTGAGTGAGTAATTTTAAAGATGTCTTTACTCTCATTTGTTTACCTAATTTAAATTAACCTTTTTTGTTAAAGTTTAAGTCACATGAACTAAAGGTTTCTCATTTAAATTTTAATTTATGAGGACTCATTTATCTGTACCAATTTGATACCGTGTACATGATATATAGACACAAGCACATGTGCAGAAACTACAATACACAGGTGTGCACACATACATAAAACAGGAAACAGAATTCTTGTAGCTGTTTGTAGGTAGATCTCCACAGATAGGAGGCACCACTACAGATATTTATCAAAGCCTCTGTTAGATTTAACCTGTTATAAATTAAAATAGAGCCTATCAGACTTTTACATTGTGACTTAAACTGAGGGCAGGCCTGTATAGTTAGAAACACTAGGTGTAAAGTCTGACAGCTATGGAGGACACTGAAATCAAAGGTTCAGGGGCCGCTTGTCCTTTATGGCTATCAGATTTATTCCCAACATCACCATGTCCATGTCCTTCTTAGGATTTTGCAAAAGGACATTTTCCAATGTATTTGAGAGCTAACCCCTGAAAAACTGGCCTCTGAACAAAGAGAAAGTGTAAAAACCTCTATAGTTAGATAAAATAAAACTGATCAGAAAATATTAATTTAGGCATGTAGGATCAAATGTGAATTCACCATAAAACCATAAGCTCAAAAATAGAACTAAAAAAAAAAAGGTGTTCTAAAAATGACACGGCCATAATTACTCTAGTAAAGGAGCATGCAGAACATTAGAGTGCACTTTTGACTGAGATAGCTGACTAAGTCCGGCTATCTAAAGAATGTGAGGACCCTGAAATCCTCAGGTAAAGAGTGTCAAAGAAAAGACTTGCATATGTGAGCTCATTCCTTTTTCCTTCCCCAAGTGTGTTTAGGAAGGAACTTGTTAAGAAAGCTGGGTGGTAGAGTGCAAGAGCCGATGAGACAGCTAGCCATTTAGGTCCCACAGTGATTTGAATTTAAAAGTGACACTTTTTTCTTTGTTCTCAAACCTGTTCTCTGCAAGCCTTGTCAATATCACAAGCTCTGCAAGTCCTGTAATTTACAATTCAAATGCAAGCCTTGGAGAGAGAGAAATATGGTCAAAGCTAAGAAGCTGCTGTTTTGAGTTTCAGAGGCAAAACCTCATGCATAGGGCAATTTTAACCATTTTTTTTTCTTTTGTAAAATCAGTCTCCTAAGGTGTGCTCCTATAGTTTTTGTTTCCTCCAGAGACCAGTTTTTATTCCCACAGATGGTAATCAGTTGGATGCAGAAAATTATGAGACATCTCATTTTTCCAACTGTGATTAGGTCAATTCCTAGGTATGGCATCAGAATAAAATGAGACACTTTTTGAGATTTAACTCTGGGAACCTCTGCTAGCAGTTTCCACCCCTCCTTTTTGAGGATAAGACTTCCCTCTGAGCAACAGGAAAATCTCAATTTTTTTTTTTTTTTTTTGGTGCTGGGGATTCAACCCAGGGCCTTGTGCCTGCAAGGCAAGCACTCTACCAACTGAGCTGTATCCCAGCCCAAAACTCTCAATTTTTTTCAGGATGCAGGCTAGTGGTGAACCTGGCATAACTGTTGAGAACAAAGCTTCCATCTGAATATGAGAAAACAGAACTCAGGCTTCTGTATCAGAGAAAAGTGTCCACTTCACTAGGGACATCTCCCTATGAACTTTTGACAGACCAGCAAACCTGTCTGTCACCACATGGTTCTGCCATCTCTATTGCTGGCATCACTGGCAGAATGTGAGGGCCTTTGCCCCATGCCAAAGACCCTGGAGAATTCTGACTTAGAGTCATGACTGACCTTCTCCTGCTACTATAAACTTCTGAATGTGATAACCCCAGGAAAAAAGCCTATGATGTGGTACATTTTTCTGCTGTATGGACTAAAGGAATCTCCAGAGGGTAAGGACAGTATCTCGTGGTCATTAGACAATTAAGGCCCATTTCCCTGAGGAGTTTACAGAAAGGGTGAATTGAAAATGTCTCCCTTTTGCAGCCAAAGAAACTTGTGGAGCACAGAAGCAATAATAGAGAGAATCCCCATAGGCTTGTAAAGACTTAATATGCAAACAAAGGTAACCCGGGCATTTCCTTACAAACCAGTCCATGTAAAATGTCCCTTTCTCAATGGCTAGAGTCTGATCTGCAAGGGCAGTGGAGTGCTCGGAAGAAGCAAGCTCGGGAGAGTGCAGCACAGCTCATTTGAAGGTGCATGTTTTACTGGGGTTTTCCCTCAGAGCCACTTGATAGACGGGTTGCCACAGGATACACCCATAAGGGCAGCTGGGAGAGGAGTTGGGGAAAAATCTCTAAGATTCACTGGGGAGTGGCCCAGGGCCAGAAGCTCAGTTGTTCTCACCCTTTGTCTGTCTCCACACATCCAAAGGCAGACTGGGATTAGAGACACTGTGTACTCATGCCAGAAACACTCTGAGCCTGGATGTCATAGTGAGAAATGGCCTTGGCAGTACCTGACATGTTTGAACCACAGGACAGGTGATTATGAGCCACCTAGGCCATGAATTCTGTCACCCAAGTCTTCTAGAATGGCAGCTTGCACTAGCTGTATTTAATTAGCTAATGGATGTCTGTTGTTGTCCTCCAGAAAGAAAGAGACAGAAAGATGCACCTCAGAAAGATGTGGGGGTGTGTGCAGAGGAGCCCAGCCTATCCCCCATCTGAGACTAGAGATGATAGCAGTGTTGATAATCAGGATCCAGGTCACCATTCCCCTGGTGTTGAAGATTGAACACTCAAGAAATGCAGAGGCAAGACAAATGTTTTATTTAAAGGACAGAACAAAAAGAGAGAAAGAGAGAGAGAGTAAGAGAGAGAGAGAGAGAGAGTCCTTTGCAGAGGAAGGAGTCCCTAGCTGGTACCCAAAAGTGTGGGTGTCCTGCCCCTTTTATAGATTTCAGATTTCCTTTGTTCTCATGTCCCCTCCTCCCATCCTGCCTACATGACCAAAGGGTGGTGTGACCCAATGGTGGAAAGAAGCCACCCAAGGGTAGAGACAGGAAGAGAGCCACCCAGGGGGTACTCTTTAGTAACTCCTTGCAGGGAGGAACAATTTCCTGGAGGCAGGTAACCTTGGCAACAGGTTGGAGGATGGGAAGTGCTCTGGAGGTATCAGCATTTTATTTGCTCTTGAATCTGCCCCCATCTTCCTGACCCAATCATTCATTATCTACAATGACTGTCCCTTTGCCCCAGGCTCATTACCTTCCCTAGGAAGGATAGGAACAAAACTCAGACCGTTTTAGGAAATTTCTAAGTATCTCAAGATATTTTGTTCCCAGCATATTCTATAGTTATACTCAAGAAGCACAAGCAAAAATGGAGAACTAGATTGGGGAAAGGTCATCCAGGGAACTCTCCGGCCTGTGTTTAGTGATTTTAAGCAATTCAGTAAGCTGACAATAAATCTTTATGTATTAATAATCAGAAACAACTCTATTTTTATTAATTATTGATATATTGTCTACCTTCTTTTCATTCAGTATAAAACAATACATGGATCTTTAATGAAAAAGGGTTAGATATATTTTTTCTTGGCTGATTTGAAGTGGTAACTGACAAGAAGTATCTTAATTCAGTTCACTTTAGATAGACCAATGTGTTTACAATAAAATATTCCAAATTCAGTTGTATTAATTTTGTTAGGACAGTTTTTGACTAGTGACTGGGCCTTTTCTACCTTTCTAAACTCTTAATCCTCTGAATAAGCCAAAAAGTCAATTCAACAAACATTTGCAGATTTTTTTAAAAGTGAAATCAATGATAAGCACTATGGAATTCAAAGATGAAAAGGTAAATAATGAATTCTACCTTCAAGGAATATGAAATATTCACTGTAACATGGTGCAGAACAAGATAGAAAGCACAGTTAAAGCATAAACAAATTGCTTAGGAAAACCAGAGAAGGAAATGATCACAAAGGGAGAGTGAGACTGAATAAATGTTAACAGATGTGAATTTTAAATGATTAATTAACATTAGGTGGGCAAATATGAGAGTAATTTACACCAGGCACAAGTTTATATGAAGATAAGAAAGTAGCCCTTTATGCACACAGCCAAGAATAAAACTAGCAATATGGAGAGCAGGTTTTCCTCCAGTGTGTGTCTACCATGGATTAGACACTCCATCTCTGTTCTTAACATTGTTTTTCTTTTTCAAAACACATTTCAAATTTTAATGTAGGAAATTTTGGATTGCCAGCACATGTACACACAAACATTTTTGCTGGACTTTCAAATTGACTGCATTTTCTCTTCTCCCTCAAAATATGATATGTCCAAATGAATTAACTGTAGCTATGGACACCTTTGGAGCATGTTGGAAACCAGGAAAATATTTTTGTGGAACTCTAGTCTATTTAAATAATTTGTTTAAAATGTATTTTAGAATTCATGGGTTCATGTGAGGTATAGTGATTTTTCAGTAAAAACTTAGAATAATAAATAGAGATAAGTTACTTCAATGTTGGTTTCTTGTCCAATTAATACATGCAAAGATTTTCTACAATATTCAGTCACAAAGTCCTCTTGTTCAGGTCAAGGAACTTCTCTGGGTTCTGTATTGTCAAATGTGCCATTCTTAGTCATTTTCCACTGTGAGAAAAGGGTAACAATACTGTTATGACTCACAATACTGTGGATTTTGAGAACCTGTTGGTATTTAAACCATATATACCTTCTCTCCCCTGCAGGTTTCTAATTACATTTATTTAATAATTATTGAACTGAAGACACTGCATAATACATTATACTGCCCAAGACTACCAAATGTCAATAACTCTTTCAGAGATTCTTATTACATTTCATTGATGACAACCACAATTTAAGTCTAATGCATAACATGCACAGGAGTGTGAAAGACGATTCAATTTCTGATCATCTAGAAGTTCCTACTTGGAAAGTGTAATATGACATTTCCCAACCGTACATATCATAACTCTTCACTATATTTCTAGAGTGCAATCACTGCCAATGTGGATGGCACCACTGTACTCCACAAACTATCATATGGGAGAGACCATGAAGGGGTTAATGGGTCATGCTAGAAGAATTGTTGAATCCACAGAAGAAATGTCCATATGTCCTTTGGCAATACTTAAGACTGACTCAGATGAACACAGTCCATAACACCTATTTGAGACAAGGAGATGTCAGTCAGCAGACCCATTAGCATCGTGAAGCAGAAGTCTCAAAATCCATTGGAGGAAATATGAATAGTTGCACATGAAGAATGGCCTAAAATGTAGTACTAGGTATCATCAGAATAAAGGACCCCTTCTGCCTCTGCTTACCGGCCTTGAGTGCTGCAAATCATATTTGGCACTATACTCATAAAGTGGACAGTGGAAAACCTTGAAGTTTTGCATGACTCCATACCTGAATAGAGTCACAGAGTACCCCAAAGTGAGGCAGGAGGAAGATGGTCCACAGAGAACCTGGTCTGTGATCCAAGTATTCTGCTTGGACACAGCCAAGTCCAGCAGTCAGGGAGACTTAGAAAATTTCAGGCAAGTCATCTTAAATATGGACTTTTTGAGGTGAAGGGCCTGAGATAGGAGCTGTAAATACTCATATTTAAGTCAGTATTCGTTTTATCCATTGGAAGATAAGCATAGAGGAAAAGCGCCACTTCCAGGCTGTAACGTAACCATGTAAAGTTTTTACATTTGCTTTTAAAGTTTTCCTTCTATGTGCTAAGTACTTCACCCTAGGCTATCTTAACACCATAGTTTAAATAGATATGTGGGGCACAGAAACGTCACCTCTACCCAGACCTAGAGAATAGTTTGTACTATTCATCTATATGAGTAATTATTTTTTTTCAGACCATTATATATTTTGGAGGTTATTTATGTTAGAAGTTGTCCATCCTCATTAATTCTTCCATTAGAATAGAAACTTAAGAAGGACTAGGAGTTTTGTTTACTTTATTCTTGTTTTATCTTTAGTGTTTAGAAAAATGTGTGACATAGTAGTGACTTGTAGAGATTAATAGTAAGTACAATTATTAACACAGGATTCACTTGAAGAAATAAATCTAAATTGGAACCCACCTCCAGCAACTTACTGATAGGAATGGAGCCACATGGCAAAACAGGAGGGAAATCTAGCTTAGCATACATTTTGGATGTTGAGCTTTCATTCCTAATATGGTTAAGAAGCTTGAAGCCCCAAGTGAGTTGCGGAGCCCACACAAAGCTTAATGTGCCTCATCCATGGTCCTCAGAACTGAGATGGACTGAGTCTGCAGGTGAAAGACCTCAACTGATTAGAACTGAGGGGAAACAGAAGTCCAGAGTTGGTACAGTCAGTGTGAGAATGTTGTATCACAACTGGAAGGAACTTAGCTCTCCCTGTGAAATGCAAATTTCTAGAATACATGAATTTTACTACATAAATAATCTATGATTTTGTTTCAGGGAATTAACATTGGATTACTATTTGAAAAGCTGCATTGATCATACTAATAAATATGTTAGCAAAGATAGGAGTATTGGCACATGTGGGGCAAAATAGGTAAAATGACTGCACAGAAGCAGCAGCTGAAGGGATAGCACAGACTCACTACCTAAATCTTAGTTTTATTTATTTTTTAATTCAAATAGTGTGAGTGAATATTATTGAGATCTACAGAGGTGTTTAGAGGCACTGAAATGGTCTTGTGATTTTGATACCTCAAGGCAGACTAGCTGTACTGAACCTTCAAAGACAAAACCACTGTAAAAATCAAGAATAAATCTAGGTAATCCAGATATTGTTCTTAATTGCGTTGGATGGGGGTTGATTTCTGTTTATTTTTCATTGTGTTCTCTCTGCTCCATCCTTGTTAAGCATGCCTCTGCGTTGGGTAGCCTGCTCTATGTCATTCATAAATGAGCATCTAAGTATGTTTAAGGTTTAGAAGATCAATAATGAGCAGGAAAAAGGGAAGGTTAAACAGGAAAGAAACACCTTAGAAATATTGGTGTTGAACATTTGATAAAATAGAGTACTCCAATTTTCTGTCATTACTCTACACACAGAATGTGGAAGTTAACTCAAAGTCTGGAAGTATAAAATTAGCTTTTTGTCAGAGTTAAACATGGGGCTGAAGCATTTAAATGCTAAAGCCATTGCTTGATTTTAAATTTCAACTTTAATATGTACTAGCAGAGCATATTTGGTCAGATTGCTTATTTTTTCTGTGCCTCAGTTTCCTAGTCTTTAAAATTGAGGTAGAAATAAATTTAATATATAATATTTTTAAATAAATTTAATATTTAAAATTGAAGTAATCTGATTTTATAGAGACAAAATGAGCTATTATTTAGAAAGTTTCTTACTTAAATTATACAATAGTTAAGGATAAAATGAAAAGAAATAAAATGAAATATAATTCAATTAAAATCTTTTAAATAATGCACTAATGATTTGTGTGTGTGTGTGTGTGTGTGTGTGTATTTGGACCATGTTTACAAAGAATTTTATAAGTAAATAAATATTGCATTTGAGAAAGAGAAAAGCTACCTTGATGGATGGGAGATGACCTAAAACTGCTGGACCATGCTGGTCTATAGTCCTTTTGGATATAAATGATCTCACAGAAAAAGAACATCGAGGCCACTCTTTGGCACTCATTAAATAAGAAAAGAAAGGAGACATGATTTTTGTGTAAGCATCACTCCCATGAATTGCCCTCCACTCCTAAGTAAGATGAGTGACCACTGCTTCTCTCTGTGTTCAGCACACAGAGATGACATTAGCCTCACTTGAGTCATCTCTCCTTTCAGTTGAGATTTGTAAAGATATGCAATATAGAATTGTCTCTGCTTGCTGATATCATGCATGCCAGAGGAAACCTCTGTTTTCTTAACCCTTTCTCAAATCTTTTGACCAAAGAATCCTACAATAGGCATTCTCTAAAGTTCTCATCTGAGATGCTCATCATTCTCCAAGCTAAGTAATCTGCCTCTGAGACTTGTTCAACTGAAGGTGAGTTCTTGTTGGTCTTTGTCTAGAAGGCATTGATAGACCATCTACTATGTAGATATTTTTATACATATATAGAAAATCAATGCTTTTGACATTGATAACATTGGAGTCTCAGTTACTTGAAGGTATTATAAAGTGATAAATCTAGAGTACTTCAATTTTTACAACTGTCTCAAACTTGTAACATATATGGACAAAAAATCTTGGTAGTCAGATCCAATTCTCTAATAGAGCAGCAGGTTTTCATGCATCTTTGCATGTAACATCACTGCTATTCACATAGTATATCTGTTCTAAAAAAGAGAAAGATTATTCATTCTTTGACTTGGTGAGGACTGGTTTTTCCTAGGTATTCCTTCCCCTTTTGTTTCCTCAGATTTATGAGCCTGGCAAGCTTTTTTGTCTGTTGCTGAAAAGACTATTGTGCCTGTGTACACAGTACCAGCAAATAATTTATTTCAGACCTCCAAGAACATTCTTTCTTTTCACCCTCAAAATAGGGATTTTTCATTTCAGTCATCAGTCCCAATCTTAGCAGCGATTCCACAATGTCAGTATTCATTTTCAATAAAAATAAGAAAAAAGTTAGAACTGAGGTGCTTTGACATAGAAGAATGGAAGAGTGGTAAAAATAGCCCTTTATTTTATGTAAGCTACCAGTACAAAAATTTTGGTCAGGGTAAAATCTTAATTTTAAATATTTCATTTATGTTTTATGTTTCCTATTTTTTCTTTCATTTTGATCCCAAATTTTGTAAAAAACAAATATATTCCAATTTAGCAGCAGAAATATTGAATATTCCCATCAATTCAAATGAAATTTTTTCTTGTTGTTTTTGAAGTACTGAAGATTGAATACAGGATTTCACACAAGCTAAGCAAATACTAAACTTTGAGTTACACATCAAGCACTTATTTTAGTTAAAAGGAAGAATTCTTTGCCTTTACTTATCCAGATGGTTATCTGATTAACATTTCTAGAGATGTGTCTTCATTGATAGAATTATTATTAACCTATTTTGCTTTTGTAACTCACATAGTAATTCCTGATGTTTTATAAAATTCATGTTGCCTATTAAGTTTTTTTTTTTTTTTTTTTTTACTGAAACCAGGGATTGAACTAAGGGACACTCGGCTACTGAGCCACATCCCCAACCCTATTTTGTATTTTATTTAGAGACAGGGTCTCACTGAGTTGCTTAGAGCCTCGCTAAGTTGCTGAGGCTGGCTTTGAACTCGCGATCCTCCTGACTCAGCCTCCCAAGTCGCTTGGATTACAGGCGTGCGCCACCGCGCCCGGCTTGCCTATTAAGTTTTATTTCAAAATTTCTGATCTGTATCTAATTACATATTCTTTACATCATTATATTGTGAGGACAGACGACTTTGGGAATTTTTTGTAGCTCAATCTTTTAGGACTAGAACAAATACACTGCAACTGTCCTAAAAAGTAGTCTTTTCCTAAAATACTCTAAAAAGGATGATGATTCTTCAACCTCTCATTGAAAAAGAAACCTGACTTTTAAAGAAATGACCAGAGAGACCTTCACTACAATTCATAACAATTTGACCAAGGTACACATTTATCATTTGCTTTTGAAGGTCTCATACCAAATCTTATGATGCTGACATTT
Source organism: Glaucomys volans (assembly GCA_020662805.1). Lineage (NCBI taxonomy): Eukaryota > Metazoa > Chordata > Mammalia > Rodentia > Sciuridae > Glaucomys > Glaucomys volans. The sequence goes on along the minus strand of JAJEJO010001607.1, from coordinate 24,396 downwards.
CATAGTCAGTTGAGATTTATTTTCTGTTTTTCCTGTCCTGAGCATCCCTTTGTGTGTGTTACCATAAACAGTACTGGGGTTAAATATCTGGATTGTTAAGCAGGGTAAGATGAATCCCATTAAAACTACCCTATTGGCAGCATAACTGCTTCTAACCATTCCATTTTCAACTTTTATGAAAAGTTGCGGCAGATCTTATCTTAGGGTAAAAATTAGCATGAATTCAGAAATATTTCTATTCACATTTTCCAAGCTTGGAAATAACACTTTTACTATAGTATGTAATCAAAATTGTTCAGCAGCAGTTTTTCCAACATTTGTAAATAATCATAAAATATTGCTTATCAGGGATTCTTTATTGGTTTGATTTGAAAAGTCACTCAGACTCTCTTTGCTTTCTGTCTTGAAATTGACAATATTTACTTCTTTAAATGAAACCCACATAAAACATGTGTTGTCATTCAGCTAAGTACTCCTATTATGTAAGCTGTTAGGGAGTAATTCAGCATTTTGGAAAAAGGAAGAAAAAAAGAAAAAGTGTTCAGCATGAGGGGAACCAAGAAATACCTTATTTTTAATATTTTCAAAAAGCTAACATAGTATTCTTTGTAAAAATTACAGAAAATAAAATATACTGCATCACTGGCTTTGATAAATTGAAGTACATTTTCATAACCTTTTATTGATAGGAACCGCCTTTATATTTGGTTTTTAAAATTTTATTTATTTTATTTTTTATTTTTACAGACTGCATTTTGATTCATTGTACACAAATGGGGTACAGCTTTTCATTTCTATGTTTTTTTCTGATTCCTTGTTTTTCAATATTAATATACATTATATTTTCTTTTGACATTAGGCACAGTCTCTTATATTCCCTTAACTAAGGTAAGAGTTCCTTATGTTAGAGACTTGTCCTCTGAGCATGAAGCCTATGTAAGAATGTTTATGCCTGATCATCCAAAGTTATACTTTAATGTTGAAATATGCTGTCTGAGTAATAGGGAGGATGGTTAGAATTTAAGATGTCTTTTCTCCTGAAAATTCAAGATTTATGTAAAATTAAAATGAGGAAGGGTAAAAGTCATTCAGATAAGTGGAGTTATGCAACATGCGGATCAATGACATGTTGCTTTGTCATTATTCTCACTACATCTGAGTTAACAAAGAATTCATGTCTAACATTTCTCTAAATTATCCTTGGAGTTAGAATTGGGAGAAGTATTGGAGACCAGTGACTGAGCTCTTTATTTCAGACAAGGACATTATATTCTCAAGAATATGAGCATGGAGTTGTGTCTGGATTTCCTTTTATTCCATGCCTGCTATTATTTCATCTCAAGTCTAACAAAATCCCCTGCATTCTTTCTTTCAAGAAGAGGTTTGATAACAGGTATGAGATGCTCCTTCACTTTTACAATGGCATAGAGTTCCAGGAACAGGTGAACTGAGAGAGGATACTACAGAACTCTTCATCAGCAGCATCTCCACTCACACCCACCACTACGTCTGTCATGTCCATAGCTAGTCATGCCAGTGCAGTGGGGTAAGATGTGGGGAAACCCAAGAAAGTGCCCGAGGCAGCGTGGAGATTTACTGGGGAAAGCTTACAGACCAGAGACGGCTGCAGGAAGAGTTCCATGTGACCAGGTGAACAGATGGCCCCTCTGTCCCTCAAGGTGCTTCACCAAGCTGATCCTCCTCTTCCTCAGAGTGCTTTGTCCAATGGTGGCCAACTGGTGAATGACATGTATCTTTCCCACAGTGCCCTCAGTTCTGTACCTGTCTTCACTCAGAGACGGGTTTTATATGTAGTTTCCAGAAGTAGTGACATCATCAGCATTAACTTGCTTCTAAGACCAGCATCCCAAAGAGCAACTGTCCTGGTGTACATGTAAAAACAACTTTCTGTACATGACACTAACTTGCCCTACTTCTCAGTGTGCACTGGAGAAAACTAGTGTCCTTCAAGACGATATGTATCTGGACTTTTCATCCTAGGCTTGTGTTTTAGTTAGTTTTTAGCTTTTTTTTGTGACTGTGACTGAAAGATCCAAACAGAAAAAATTTAGAAGAGGAAAAGTTTATTTGGGGGCTCACAGTTTCAGAGGTCTCAGTCCATAGACTGCTGGCTTCACTCCTTGGGGCTTAGGGTGAGGCAGGACATCATGGTGGAAGTGTGGCAGAGGGAAGCAGATCACACGATGATCAAAAATCACCTTAAGATTTCATCTAACTCCAATTAGAATGGCTATTATCAGGAGCACAAGCAATAAGAAGTGTTGGCATCCATGTGGGAAAAAAAGCACATTTATACGTTGCTGGTGGAGTTGCAAATTGGTGCAGTCACTCTGGAAAGCAGTATGGAGATTCCTCAAAAAACTTGGAATGGACCCACTGTTTGACTGAGCTATCTCACTCCTCAGTTTATACCCAAAGGACTTAAAATCAGCAAAGTATAGTGATGCAGCCACATCTATGTTCATAGCCGCTCAATTTACAATATCTAGATTGTGGAACCAACCTAGATGCCCTTCAATTGATGAATGGATAAAGAAAATGTGGTATATGTACACAATGGAATATTACATAGCCATAAAGAAGAATAAAATTATGGCATTTGCTAGTAAATGGGTGGAGTTGGAAATTATCATGCTAAGTGAAATAAGCCAAGTCCAAAAAACCAAAGGCCGAATGTTTTCTCTGATAAGTGGATGATGATACATAAAGCAGGGGTAGAGGTCACGGGGGGCAAGAGAAGAATGGAGGAAGTATGGATGGTATAGAGGAAAATGGGATGGGAGCAGGTGGGGGAAGGAAAGATAGTTGACTGAGATGGACAGTATTACCCTATGTATTTGTAAGATTATATAAATCGTGTGAATCTACATTGAGAAAAAAAAGATATATTCCCTGATGTATAAATATATCAAAATGGGTTCTACTGCCATGTATAATTAAAAAGAACCAATAAAAAAAGAAAGAAAATAGCTGAGAAAGAGATGCCATTTGCCAAATACAAATATATAGCCCAAAGTCACACCCCCAATGCCCTACCTCCTCCAGTGACATCCTACCTGCCCTCAATTACCACTCAGTTAATCAGGTGATTGATTCACTGATTGGGTTAAGGCTCTCATAATCCAACCATTTCTTCTCTAAACCTTCTTGCATCATCTCATACATGAGCTTTTCCAAATCATAACAGCTTGCTCTTATTTTCCCTCTAAGTTGGCTAGGTTTTAGGGAAGATAAAGGGGGTGTTCAGGCACATGATATTTTACTGTTACATCTTTTTTAGTGGTGATACAACTTCCAAAGTTAAAGCAAAGAAGTGCAAGCAGTTTTTCACTTTAATGTGATACTGAGACTCAACCTTCCAACATCTGCAAGTTGGTCATATTCTTTACATATGAACTATTCTAGCAAGAAGTCTGACCATAATTCTAAAAGGTTATAGTAAAGCTTATGTTAAAATATTCCTATCTCATTTATCAAGAAATATCCTAATCCTAATGATTTTCAGGAAGTTAACCTTGCATACCCTCTGTGTCTCAGAAATATGAACATTACGTAAGTGTTTGTAATTGAAATATGTAGGTGGCTGGTGTTTTATCTCTGATTTTACTTAAAGTTAATTGCTGGACCTCAGTATTGTTGTAAAGTGGAACAGGAGTGGCCAGTGGGAGTAAGGAGGATGAGTGAGAAGGCGCTAACACCACGCCGGGAGTTCAAGTTCTGAAGACGCAGGGTGGAGTTTAATGTGAAACAAACAAGCATATATAGCAGGCATTGACTTAATTGCAAATTGCCAGTAGCTGTTAACACCACCATGCCAAGCTCTGATCATGTTCGTGCTGGGCTCATGATCAGACCAATTAAGGGAAGAGGAAAAGCCTGGGCTCTGTGTCCTCAGGTAATTCTACAATTCCCCCTTTTCTTTTATTTGTGCAGGCATGTGTCCTCTGACCAGGAGTGACAGCATGCTACCATAGGTGGCCAACCCTCATGGAGGCAAAAGGGGATCACGGCTGTGCCTGTCTTAGGTTGTCCCCTCTGGGGATCTTACCCGTCATTGACTACCAGTCGTTGGTCACCCTTTCCTAGATTGCACAATGTTCCAATGGCTGTGTCTGTCTTAGGTTGTCCCCTCTGGGGATCTTACTTGTCATTGACTACCAGCCATTATCAGTGATGTTCCAATGGTGACATATTAATGTAAGAGGGAGTAGGTCTGGGAGTTTTATTACTCCTTTTGGTTTTTCTTGCTTGTCTGGAAGAGGCATCCTGGTATGGTTGAGCCTCCAAGTACGCAGGGTTTATGCTGGGACTCCGTGCTCACAAACATAGACACAGATCTGCTCAAACTGTCGATTTGAACCTGTAAGGAAGATTTGCAACATTCCCCAGAATTGGTAAACTTAGGGTAGTGAGCCATGGACTAAGATTATATAACCTTTGATATTGGGAAGAAAAAATACTTTCTTGTACCAGAATTAGGAGAAAAGTCAGCATAAGTTAGAGGACTGGCTGGGAAGAAGAATTCTCTTTTTAGAGCAGGGCCCACAAACAACAAAACCACATTTGAGCATAGCTAGATTGTTTTGTTCCCCGGGAGGAATGAGAGTTTGAGCGTGATTACAAACTCTTTTAATTGATAAAAGGGGGTGTTGCCCCATCTAGAGCCGTGCTGAAGTTGAGATGGCCATTTGAATGGTTGTGTTTCCTCCAGTGATAAATTCCTCATTTGAACTGGTGGGTATGGCTGGGACCCTCTTGGAGTCCTCAAGGGTGTCAAGGGGCCCACTTCCGAGGAACGGTCAGACATTCTTCACAGGCACCCAAATAGGCATTGATGAATCCTGTGGAACAACACAAGCAAACCCTCACCCTTGGGTTAAGAGGGGATGGGGGCCTTTCCAAGTGAGGGTAAGTGGGTCTCTCCAATGCACCAATGGCACCTCTGTAAATTTGATATCTCAATTGAGGTACTTGGTTATTAGGTTCATATATTGAAAAGGCAAAGTAAGGTCAATCTTGTTCATGCAATGGTATAGAAAAGAAGCAGTCTTTAATGTCTAAAATAAAGATGCGGCAATTTAAGGGAATGGCCTGCAGGAAAGGGAGACCTGGTTGCGTGGTCCCCATTTTTTTCATATGTTTATTTATCTCCCTCAAATCATGTAATGATCTCCATTTGTTTTTTTGTCCCTTTTTTGAATGACGAGTGTGGGCTGCAGGAAAGTTCAATATGACCTTTGTCTAATTGCTACTGTATAAGTTCTTTTAAGTGTTTTAGTTTTTCTGGACTTAAGGGCGCTGCTCTACCCAAATGGGATTTTTAGTATCCCATTGTAAGGGAATTGGAGTTGGTGGGATAATTCCCATTGATAGAGGGGCTACTCAGCCTGAGGCTCCACATTTATTATGCTCAATTATGTCTTCAAAAATTTCTGGACCTTTTGTAGTTATATAGGTCCTCATTTGTTTCAATAGATCCCTTCTCCATAAATTGTTAGCAATACATTCCACTACCAGGGGTTGAAAGCGCCCTGTTTCCCCATCTGGGTCTACCCATGTGGCAGGGTCTCTTAATTTCCTAGAGGGTTGGAGTCCTTCTACCCCTTGCACCTTAGGACCTGCAATGATTTTCCAGTCCTGTGGGATTTCCTCTGCCCTTAATAGGGTCACTTCTGCTCCAGAATCTATCATTCCTTTGAGTAATTTGCCATTGACCTTAAGACACAGCATCAGCTGTTGGGCTAGCACAGAGATGGTCCAATGAACTTTAGGTAAATGATCCCTCCTTACCGGGCTGAAGGGTGCCCCATTGGGAGTTCAAAGGCTTTTCATCAGCATCAAATTTGGATTTACAATCCTTGGCCCAGTGAAATCCCTTTTTCATTTAGGACATTTAGAGGGAGGGAGGCTCATAGGGGCTCCCGTGGAAACTCCTAAGTTAGGACATTGATGTTTATAATGGCCCTGTTGTCCACAGTGCCAACATCTGGCTTACCTTTTTGGAGCAGCTGCATGCGCTACAGGACTATTCCCTGCGCTATCACAGTAGCCACTCACTGGTGTTTTCCCTCGTCTCCAGCAATGTCTTTAGTTGCTAATACCCAATCATCCAAGGTGCTGCTTCTAAATGGGGCTAGACTTGACTCAATTCCTTTTTGCAATCCTCCCATATAAGGTCCCTTGCTAACACTTCAGCAGCCTCAGGGTTATTTACTCTCCTATCCACAGCTTCCTGGACCTTCAGGAGGAATGTAAGGAACAACTCTTGAAGACCTTGAACTAAATTTGCTAATTTTTTGTCCTTTTCCTTTTATATTTTCTACTCTCTTGAAGGCCCGCATTGCGACGATTCTCACTTGATCAAAACAAATGGGTGGTCCTGTTGCCTGTACCACCAGGCTTATGAAGGGGCCTGAGCCATTAAGGGCTTCAGCTGTTAATTATACATATGGTTGCTTATCTGATGTTAAATTTCTTTCAGCTTGTTCTAGGCAGCCATCATGGAAAGTGGCATTCCACAGTGAAAGCTGTTCCGGAGATAAAACAGCTTTAGCTAAGTCCCTGATATCAGTGGGGCACATTAGCAGCACAGACTGATTTTCTAGCAATTGCATGGCATAAGGAGAGCTCAAGCCATTCTCTCTCACTGCCTTGTGAAGTTGCTGTATGGTTTCAGTCTCAACTGGATACCAGGACATAGGTCTGGCAGGTGTTGGATTAACATTAACAGGAAAAATTTGTGGGGATTTTTTGGACCTTGTTTGGAAAAATGTTCCTTCAGAGCCAAAATTTTTATCCCAGTGTTTGCAGAGGGTTTTATAGGCCTCCAATCATGGAGAGGTGGGCGACTCTGCTACAGGATTTGAGAATTCTATGCTCTGATAAGGTGACAAGAAGGGATATATGTCAGCAGGGGGAGCAGTCACCCTTTGTGGTGTAGGCACAAAGGAGGACCACTTTACTTCCTCCTGTGAGGCTGCAGCCTCCTCCTCCTGCTCTTTACTGACGCCATGTTGTGGCACAGTTTCCGTTTCTTTATCTTTTTGGACCCCTTCTTTTTCACGAGACATGTCCTCCAGCTGGGCAGCCAAGGCCCAGGGTGGTTCCTCTCCCACAGGAGGTGATCCAATGTAGGGACACACCTTAAGATGGCGACTGCAACAACACCACCCTCGGGGCATAAGCCCCCCTCACCAGTGGTACCACCAAGGTGGTGGCCTAGGATTGGCCCATTCGACCTCTGTGAACGTGAGCAGCTCTGGCCACCATCAAATCTTAGGAGACCTTTGCCCTGCAGGCTTTGATGTGTGCTGCATGGGCTGTTTACCTTTAAGGTGATTGGCCCTGCAGGTACCCCTCTCTTTTCTTTGTTTCTTTCCCGCTCACTCGCCCCCTTATATATCTGCTCTCCTCCGCCATTAAACTGAGATTCTTTCTGGACAGACTCCCGGCTGGTGTGGGTTTTTTCAGCCGTCGACACTCACTCTCCTGCTTGACCCCGTGCCCCCCTGGCTGGTCCGGGGAAGGCACTCAACCTTTGTTGTTCGGTGCGGAAGGAACAACAATCCAACTCCCTGCAAGCAACCCAGAAGGGCTGTTATTATTGGGTAAGAAGTTCATGAAGGTTGGTCCCCCATTTGTGCTTCCCTTTTTTGTGCCTGCTGTAATACTTGTTGCCAGCATGTAGGGTCCCATATACTATCAGAATTCATCCATGGGCAAAGACATATTACTAGTTCCCAAATGTGACTAAGCTCTTTGTCATCAACCTTTATTTGCCTACTGCAACAACAAGCCCTGCAGACTGGCTACTTGGGTTGTTCGAGAAGCCGGGGGTCGATTACCCATGCCGATTATGTTGAGCAGGTCACTCACCCAACAAGGATTACCTCACCCTCTGCCCGAAGGAGTGAGGAAGATGAGTGCAGATCACTCACCTGACTTAGGCTTACCTTACCCTCTCGCAGGGCCCCCACGTTGGGCGCCAAAATGTTGTAAAGTGGAACAGAAGTGGCCTGTGGGGGTAAGGAGGGTGAGTGCAACAGTGCTAACACCATGCTAGGAGCTCAAGTTCTGAAGATGCAGGATCAAGTTTAATGTGAAACTAACAAGCATATATAGCAGGCATTGACTTAATTACAAATTGCCAGTAGCTGTTAACACCCCCATGCCAAGCTGCCAATCATGCTCGTTCTAGGCTTGTGATCAGACCAATTAAGGGAAGAGGAAATGCCTGAGCTCTGTGTCCTCAGAAAATCCTACACAGTATTAACCCACAAAAGCCATCATTGACCTTATTGCTAATTTCTTATTTTATAACAAAAGTTGCCAAAATACTACTTGACTCCAGAACTGAAGTTCTACTAACAGAAACCTAAAACATATGAGATTGGCTGTGAGTTATATGATAGGTGTGATGAGGGAAAATTAAAGACATAATTAGAAACAACTGTTGGTTGCTTATACTAATCTTAAAAGCATAATTCTTAATGCTATTAAATCTCATGCAAATTTCTTTATAACTAACCTGATATGATGGATTGAAAGAAATTCTGAAAAATAATGTTTCTGCTTAATTAAGTGTATTTAAAACCATCACACTCTATTTCACATGACTTTTTGAAAACTATAGTCACAGCCATAATCAAAGAGTAGTAGAATTACTCCAAAACTGTATCATGGTCTTCCCTGCTGGCCTGCGTGTTTTGACTATCCTTCTGTTCTAGACCATCTCTAAAGTCAGCAGCATCAGTTTTCAAGGTAATTGAATACATTGTGAGTTCTTCTTCCCTTTTTCCTTCTTTTTCTTTTTGTTAGGGTATGGGGACTCTAACCCGGGATGGTTTACCACTTCATTACACCCCCACATCCCCAGCCCTTTTCATTTTTATTTTACTTTATTTTTTTTATTTTGAGACAGAGTCAGTAAATTTGCTGAGGCTGATCTTGAACTTGCAATCCTCCTGTCCCAGCTTCCCAAGTTGCTAGGATTGCAGACATGTGCCACTATACCCAGCATCAATTGTGAAATATTCTAAATGAAATCACCTTGATTTCTGCATTGACTACTCTGAATTGAAATCTAGTCATGATCACATATAAGTGTCTTAGCAATTCAACTTTGAATACCTTGCACACTATCACACTATTCCATGTATGGAATAGTGGAAATACCTAGTGAATTTTGAGCAAACTATACATTTTCATGCTTTTGTATTTCTCTCCCTTGCAAATTCTTACTTATGTTTTAGACCAAACTCTAATATTACCTTTGATCTTCCTCTCCTACTCTGTCCCATTCCCCAATAGTCAGTAAAAATCATCCTTTCTATGATAACACTGATATACTGTATCTGTTTCTATTATACTGGATATGGTTTACAATATGCTCTTTGGAAAGTCTGTCTTCTAGTTCGCAGAAGACTTTAAAACCTTCAAAGGCCTGGAATTTTCCTTATTCACTTATGTATCCTTAGCATTTGCAAAACTTCTAGAGTTATCAAGAGATTAATAAAGATTTGTTGAGAAAAGTTTAAATTACCATAGGCAACAAAAAAATACTTCAATAAACTTGATGAAGTTTATATGTTTTGTTTTGTTTTTACTTGTGTGTGTGTGTGTGTGTGTGTGCATGTGTAATCAGTAAATTCTGTTATGATACTCAAAGACTCAATAATTTTGTGGTACCAATTATGTATAAGGCATTGCATTAAGAGTCTGAAAAAATGAAGATCTAGTTAAAGATATACTCTGACCTGTAGAAAGGTAAAAACCTCATGAGGAAAAACAATAAAAATACACTGAAGTTTTTACCATATATTGTTCTATTTAGCTTTTTCTATAAATCTATCTAATTTGTTGATCCAAAATAATCAATCAATTTTCTAATTCTTTTACTATTCTTGGCAATTGACTCTCCAAATCTTTGCTGCCTTTGCTATGGCTTGTAAGTGTTCCCCCAAGGTGATGGGATTGGAAGGTAGGGCCTGAGGAAATCATTTGATCACAGAGGCAGAGTCCTCATGAGTGAGGTTAGCATCCTTATAGAAGGGGCCTGAGAGACATCTCTTGCCCCTTCCACCATATGATAACACAGCCAGAAGCACTGGGAGCCAGAAAGCAGGCCCTCACCTGACACTGAATTTGCCTTAATATTGGTCTTCCTAGCCTCCAGAATGATGATAAATCAATTTCTGCTTTCATAAGCTACCCAGTTTATGGTATTTTGTAAAGCATCCTGACAGACTAAGTCCCCTTATAAAAGTTTTCCTTTATAATTTACATTGCTAGTTACATTTTGGGAACCATAGCAGCTCTAATTCTTTTTCCTTTTAAAAACTGCATCAACTCTTTCTAACCAATAATGTGTTTTTTTAAAGCATATTGGATACCTTCTCTTGCTAAATTATAAATATTGTCTATGGAAAAATATTACCAGTGTGCAACAATGCACGTCTTCATTTTGGTTTTTAGTCCTCAGTGACTTTAATAAACTATAAATACTGAACTTGAGATACAGAAGCTATACGATGTACTAAAATATACTGATTAATGATTTATAAGTGTCTTTTTTGTCATTTTTAAAATTTTTTTATTTTTACAGACTGCATTTTGATTCATTGTACACAAATGGGGTACAACTTTTCATTTCTATGGTTGTGCATGATGTACATTCATACCACTAATATAATCATACATGTACATAGGGTAATAATGTCTGTCTCATTCCACCATTTTTCATACCCCTGCCCCCTCCCCCTCTCATTTCCCTCTACGTAATCTAAATTTCCTCCATTCTTCTCTCACTCCCCACCCTCCCAACCCAATTCTATATCGTCATCCACTTATCAGGGAAAACATTCGGCCTTTGGTTTTTTGAGATTGACTTTCACTTAGTGTGATATTTTCCAATTTCATCCATTTATCTGCAAATGCCATAATATTATTCTTTTTTTATGGCTGAATAATATTCCACTGTGTCTTTCTTTATTATATACCTAGATGGAAAAGAGTACTCATTTCTCTTAGAAATTGGGTGGTCCACATAGCAATCAAACAGATCCACATTTGTAAACTTCCATTTTTAAATACATGCAATGAAAGATCTTATATATTGATTACCCTGATGTTTGTTTGGCACCTTCTGAATTATACTTTTAAATTATTTTCTTATTTTAAAAAGTGTGAGACTATCACTTGTGTCACACCATTAGATGCTCTAACCTTTCTTTGTTACTGAATGATGTTGATGTAATATTAATTGGTGAATAATGTAATAGAAATGAGTAGTTATAATTTAAACTCAAAATATCATCAAACTATATCTAGAAAATTTGGTGAGCTTTTGGACATTTTATTCTACTCTTCCTTCCTGGAATTCAAGCCAGAAGTAGGAGATTCAGCCTATAAACAATTTTCATGCCAAGCACTCCTAGCACCATTTGGAAAGCAAAATGCTGAAATATGTAGTGACAGTGAATAATAGTTCCTCTCTGCACCTACTCTATTTGGGGGCAGCAATTGCTATTATAATTTTTTCTTTAAATTAAATTAAAGCTCTCTGTTTGATTCCTTCCACTGATATACAAAATCAATCCATTCTTCTCCCATAGAATAGGTCTAAAATGATTTCGGGACAGCTATCCTGCATCTGACAGTATTGTCTATGCAAGAATTTGATTTTATGAATTAATCAGAAAATATAATGAGATCTACTCTGAGCCAGGTGTTGTGCTAGGACTTTGAGACACAATTTTAAACTGCTCTGATTTTGTCCTGTGCTTATGAACTCACTTCCTAGTAAAGGGAGTTGACTATAAACAAATAAGGAACTAACGTGCAGGGGTTTGTGTTTTAAGTCTTTACTATCCTCATTTTACTTCTCTAAATATCCTCAACTTCTACTAGGTTGCAGTTTTTATTCCCATTTGATCATAATATTCCAAATATGATCCAACTAATAATAACTTTGGGTGATTTATTCAACCTCCTGTCACCTCATTTTCCTTAAAGATAAAAGGAATTACTGAGTACCTATAGTTTTAGATAAAGAACACATATAAAAAATTTAGCACAGTGCTCGTCACTTAGCAAGCACTCCATAAATCTTAGCAATTCTTATTGCATCCAGGAAGACCAAAATTATCTTTCTTGTTTATTTCTAAATACAGCCTAAATCACATTCAGTTTTTTTGGTGAATACATTATACTGCTTTTGGAACTTTTCCATTTATCCTGCTTCTTAAGTATGACTGAAATACCATACAATTGGAATATCTTATTGTTCAAATAAAACTTTTCACTTTTATTTAAGTTTTGTCTTCATAAAAGGACCCATCATTCTAGAAGGTATCTATATCGCTAGATCTTGATTGTGTTGTACAATATATTTCCTATTCATCCATTTTGCATTTAATTAAAGTGTACCATTTCAAACACTGGACTCATCCCAAATCAAAACTATATAACAAGCCACTAACCAGCTGAAAGGTAAATATTGTGGAGAAAATTATTTTTTAAACTATTAAGAGATAAGGCTTTATATTTAATAATAAGAGTATGAAAGTCCAAAGTTTCCTTAGTATGCTTAGGCATTTGAAGTTCTTCCTGAGTCTTACCCTAATGAATTTAAAACGCTGCTTTAGCTACACCAAACCTTGTTTGGCTCTGTGAGTGATGGCTGAGATAAGATTAACTATACAAATACAGGCTACCAAATCAACAAAATCACCAATTTACAGACTAGAGGGAGAATATGCAAGTAATGGTAATCATAATCATATTCATGACAATAATAATATTTATATGATTGGTTAATTGAGACTTCCTTTGGTGAATACAAAAAAAAAAGAAAGGAAAAGGAAAGGCAGATGAACAAAGCAGCAGATGCCTCTGTTTTACAGCTGCCAAGAGGCACAAGTCTTTTTCATGCAGACCATCTGAAATTTATTGTAAAACTTTGTCTGTTGAAAGCTATCCACACCTACCAGACGTGCTGTTAAAGGAGAGTGCCATCTCTTTTACATAAATGACACAATGCCCAGAACAAGTCATCTGTAGGATAATGACATTACTCTTGATATCCCAGAAAATGGTATCAAGTAAGTGGTAGACAGATTTATTGGACTTGTGAATGCATACTTGTCTAGCACCCACTTGCATGCTGATATTTGTTGAAAGGGTTATGTCTAATTATGCTCTCCTGAAGTACTGCATGGACATTAATATCATCTGCACGGAGAAGACAAGACTGCAATCACCACTATTTCACATATTTCTGAATAGCTGTCCATTTAGATCCTTGGGACACTGTCTCTTAATGCTACCTTGTAAGCATTTGGTTATTCTGCAAGTTGGTTATAATTACAACTTCTCTTTCAAAAAGCACCCCCAAATCCTTTAATTATATAAATTTATTATTCATTTTAGCATATATTTATTGTAGGTTTTCTGAGTAGTGGCTCATCAGTTCAGAAGAAGAAAAATAATGTTATCTAAAGTTTTCAATTATTTTTAAAGGACTTATTCATTTGGTTTTAGAATAGAAGCCCTAGATAAAATTTTTATTACCATTAGTAGCAACCAGCTTGCTGGGAGAATAGTCAGTGGGTCAGTGAACTGATGAGATGTTCTTTGTCGTCTTTAGCTACTCAGCTAAGTCTTAACTTAATCCTGTGAAAGACTCAGCTGCTCTGTTTTCATGTTTGCATGGGGAAGGGGTTGGGGGCAAAGATTATATTTGGTCTTAGTACAGCCAGAACTAGACCCTTCCTTTTTGACCTTTATCACTGTTTCCTTTGGGTACTACAGTGATTATTGCAATAGTATTCCATCTAGTCTCCTAAACGTCTCTCAGGTCTAATCAGCTCTGCAGAGTATCAAGGGGATCCTGCATGGAATATACTGCCTTTAGACTAAGGCAAACTGAAATTTCTATCAAGGGACCTAGAGTCAGAAAATACTGGATCCCAAAGAGAAAGAGTACCAAAAATAATGGCCATTGGTGACACTGGCAAATTTGTTGTCAGATTTAAAGAGAAATGTAGTATATTTATGGTTAGTTCTTATTAAAAATAAAATTGCAATCATCCACTAGAAGTTTTTACTACCTCAACTTACTTTTTAAAAAAACTGATCATTACAGCTTCCTGCTAAAGGATACCAATTGCATTCTGACATGAGAGGATGACAATATGCATTTTATATTGAACCCCTGCAAGTAGCATACATTTAATAAATAATTTTTGAATAGCAGTTGGGAGAAAATGAACAAATAAGACTTTTGGTTTTGCACTTATAAAAGTGAAAAGATTAAAAAAAGAAATTTCTGAAACTTTTAAAGTTTAAAAATTTATAATTTTATAATTCCAAAAAAAATAGCAACTACTCATTTCTTAAATAATTTTTGAATCAAAATGATTCATTGTTTCCAGAAATAGCTCTGTCTCCAATTTTGACTAGCATTGTATTTATATACATATTTTACTTTTACTTTCCAATTTTCTATGGCTTCTGATGGTATTCCAAAGCAGCCTTTGATTAGCAGAGAAACTTTCGGTATAAGGAAATGAGGATTACAAGCTGATCTTTGCAAAAATAATGTTGCATATTCTAGGAAAACAATGAATAAAGAAGTGAAGCAGGATATTCTTTGAATAGCAAAGTGATTTGACATGTATTTCAGCTACAGTTCAAGATTTTATTGGGAAGTAAGAGAATAAGGTTAAATTTCATTTAGATCTTTTCCAAATTAGAAAATTTGGCAGTAATGTAAGAGCTCAAAAGGTAGAGAGAAAAAATAGGAAATTTGTGTAGCTCTTGAATCCTGACTTAGTTTTCTTCTTTCCAATACTATTTTTTTTTTCATTTAAAGTTATAGTACTCTTTTTTGAGGGGTGAATACTGTGGACTGAACTCAAGCGTGCTCTACCACTGAGCTATACCCCTAGTACTTTTGATTTTTTATTTTGAGGCAGGGTTTCATTATATTGCTGAGGTGGGCTAGAACTTGTGATCTTTCTACCTCAGCCTCCTGAGTATTTTTTGTACATATTTTGTTTACAGATAAAAAAGTGATAATTAACATTTCCAGCTCCTTAAGCATTTATCATTTCTTTATGTTGGAAACCTCCAAATTCCTTTCTAGTGATTCTTTACAAAATATACTCACACCTTTCAAGCTTATAGGGTTATGAGGAAACACTACACTTTTCAAGCTTATAGGGTTATGAGGAAAGAAAGCCATACATGCAAATTAGAACAGTAGTTTAAATTTGGCAAGACATGTATCTGATAACTGCTTATATTCTGAAACTCCAATTATTAATATTTGTCATGAAGCATTCCATTTTAATCTTCTTATAGTTTATAATAAATATCAATTTGATGCTGAGTTCAGAAAGATTAAATCAATTGATTAGACAACTCTGCATAAAGTCAGTGATAAATACAAAATATGCTTCTGGGATGGGGTGAAAAAAAAGGTTCTCTGTGAATTCTGACTATAAGGTGCACATTATTTGCAGTATTAGTTTCAACCCTAACAAGAAGCAGACAAAGTGCCTATTTTTATAAGAATAAGATTAGAGAAGATATATAAACTCAAAATATTAATTACCACTCCCAAAGTAATTATGACTGACAATTTTTAAAGGGGACTAAATGCACATGATACAATTAATATTAGCATATTAATATTTGCTGTGAATTAAACCTAACTTTA
Organism: Glaucomys volans; assembly: GCA_020662805.1. NCBI lineage: Eukaryota > Metazoa > Chordata > Mammalia > Rodentia > Sciuridae > Glaucomys > Glaucomys volans. The sequence continues at coordinate 8,654 of JAJEJO010001607.1, read as the reverse complement.
TAATGAATTGAGATTAACTTCCTCATGTAAAATGTTAACTGAAATAAGAGTCTGCTAGGTAACAACCAAATGCATTTTTCTTCTTTGCAGAATCCTTGTAGATAAGAGACATATATTGGTCATTTTTAATAAAGTGACAAGGAATCTTCTGGGGCCAACACAACTACTCATGAATAATTATGGCTTATAAAGATTATTTTCTTCTCCTAGTTTTAAAGTGGTTGTTATTTTACCAAAACTTTCAAGAATATATTACTTTAGGTCTTGAAAATAAAGGTACTCATAGGAAAGGATTTATTGATAACCTATCTTCTGTCGAAAGACAGGCTTTTAAAACTATATTTATGTTTCAAATTATAAAGGAATAACTACTTTAATATCATTGAAGGCTCTGTGTGTATACAGCCCACTTAAGAGTGGGAAAATGTAATTTTTAAGCCTCCAAAAATAAATCCACTTTTTATTTGACCACTCACAAATTCTATCACTTTCTCCAATTTTCTGAAACTATGCTGACAGAAGAAGTAATTCAATTACCAAGTTCTTGCTGACAGGTGTACAGATAATACTAAACTGCCATTAGTAAGAGATATGAGTAAGTTTCTGCAGTATCAGGAACTACTGGTTTCATAAAAGATATGTAATTTGCATTATGTTGAAAAAGTACATTTATGGCCATTCTGATTTGACCCAGGAAATGATCAACATTATTTAATTGAGTCTCTTCATTGACTTGGGATAATGATACAATTATGGAAGCACTCAATATTTGCATTTGTTTATTCATTTATGTTTCACATATTCATTAAACCAGTGTTCATGAGTGCCTGCTATGGCGTGCTGGGCATTGTTCTGGGCACCCTGGTTAAATCAGTAACAGCAGCAAAGGGAGAAGCCTGGAGTGAACAGAGAATAAACTTGGTGGAAACCACAATGAGCAAAACTAAGGCAGCACAGTATCAAGTGGCTTTGCAAGTGTCGTCAAGGAAGCCTCTATTTAAACATGGTGTTTGCATATCTACAAACCATGTAGATATCAGGGCGGCAGGGGTTGTACTGAGTGGGAAAAAACAGGACAGCAGCTCTGAGGGTTGATTAGTCTTGTCAAATGCAAAGGAGAGCAGGAAAGTCAGTATGTGTGAAGCAGAGGGAAGGGGAAGTTAAGGCAGAGCTGTGAAAGGTAGAAGGCCTGAGAGGTGCTACTCAGAGCTGTCTGCACACTCAGTGTGCCAGTGCTGAAGGGAACACAGAAATACAACTGGGAACTTCTGGGCTAATAGAACTCTTACTCCAAAGTGTCAGAAGACTATCTTAGAAAACGGCAGAATCTCACACAGCTAAAATATTAATTTTGCAGTTTAGATTTGATGATAGCAACTAATTGTTTAAAATTAGTTAAAATATCTTGACCTTGAAGGAACTGTTAATTTAGAATTACCTTTAAACTGCTTTTTGTTCTACTTGAAATATCTTACAGATTTGAAGTGCACAGCTTCAGTTTTCAAAAGTATATTATATTATGTAAAGTAAAGAATGGCATTTTTAACATAGATGGGACAACATTTCTCAGATGATTTCTTTTTCTCTTATTCACAAGCATTTGAAATGAAAACAATGAGCACCAGGAGTTATTGTTGACTCACTTAAGATTAGCTATGTTTATCTTAAGTTTTCTTTGCTTTTTAATTTTTTTCTTTTCTCTTTTTTTTTTCCAGGAGCATTATTTTGGTAGACTAGAGAAATGTGCTAGGCATTGACATTCATCAATGTCAATTGAATTCAAAACATATATTGAACCAAAGGGAGAAACATAATGTGATCATTATACCATTGTATAATGATTAGCAACTGGTTGAACAACTTTATTGTAGGGTATGCACTGGCTTACATAAATCTTGTCATGTTCAAGCAATTAATTTTTGAGCATTAAGAAGTGCCAAATGAAAAGCTACCACACATTGCAAATACATTGATCATTGAACTGACATATTTCCTGCTCTCATAAAACTTACAATCTTGTAAAAGAAGACAAAAAATAAACTACCACAAGTATGTCATAACATTTACAGAGGAGTTACAGGACCATATGGAAGTGCTAAGTCACATAAGTGCTAAGTGTTGGCATAGGGAACATTTGCCTGGGGTGATGATTTAATATGTGTTTAGAGGCTAAGTATTTTAGCTAAATAAGGAGAAGGTTGTGGAGAGTGTTTCAGGCAGAGAATACATAACAAGTGTGAAGCTATTGTGATGCTGAGATCATTATATGAGAAAACTTAAAGAAGAGGTATAAATTGAACCCAAAGAGTTTGCAGTTTTACTAAGACACTGTGTAGGTCAAAATCAGATAGAAGTGTTTTAGATATACGGAGAAACTGGATTTTTTTCATACTGTAAGGATAAACCATCAAAAGATAGAGAAACAGAATATGGTTAGTGTCCATAACAGGTTGAATTGTGTTCCCCTCCAATTCATACACTAGGTTTTAACCCCTCCACACTCAGATGGCCTTATTTGAAAACAGGGTCGTTGCAGATATAACTAGTTGAGATATTGCTGGAATAGGATGGGCCCCAAACCCATATGCCTGGTGTTCTTACAAAAGTGGAAATTTAGGCACATGCACAGCACATAAACATAGGGGAACACCAGTTGAAGATGAAGATAGAGATCTTGTGAAGCAGCGGAAACCACACTGCCAAGAAACTACTGGAAGCTAGGATATTTCTCCACCGCAGCTCTCAGAAGGAATCAATCCTGCAGAGACCTTGGTCTCTCACTTCCAGCCTCCAGAACTGTGAGACAATAAATGTCATTTAAGTCACCTGGTTTTGGTACTTTGCTACAGCAGTCCTAATATAATATCCACATTAGAACTCATAGTAATAATAAAAAATGTAAGACTAAGCTGAATCCAAATTGATGAAATTATGTACAGTTAAATGTTAAAATCCTTCCTTGGGTCAGATCTTAGTTATGCAAGAAATGATGGCAGAGATATTGTTTAGCAGTTGTCTGAGATTGATCCTGCAATATGATAATTCGAAAAATGAGAGATTATATTCCATCTATATATGATCTATCAGAATGTATAAATGCATTCTACTTTCATGTACAACTAATTAGAACGAATGAAATAAAAATATTTTTTAAAAAGAGACATGCATTCCATTTGAATTATGTCTAACATGAATCATTGGTTTAGTCTGAAGCTCAATTTCATTTTAAATTATATTGAAAACTATTTTATTTTCTGGAGTAAGAAAATACCTTGAAATATTTGTCAGGGTGCTTTTCTTTTTATCCTTCCTGATTACTTGACCCTTTCCTTCATCAGTTTCATGTCAATCGCACTGAGAATTAGTTTTGTCCTACTGAGAATAGGATGAAGAAAAAGAAACGATTTTTTTTGTTCTTTTTAAAATATTATTAAGGTCTTATTGGACCTTATTTAAGGTTTTATTAGAAATAATAATTTTGAAAGCTAAGCTTTTTTATTTACAACAACCAGGGATTTTATAGTTGTGTTATCATTAGATGTTGTTTTTGAGAAAATTACAAAAGGAAAGAATGGAAGCCACAGCATTTTGCTCTAACTTTGAAAATTTTAAAAAATATTGGAATAGATACAAAGATTTAAGAAGTGGGCACTTTCCTATGCATGTTCCTTTCTCTTTTCCAAATATATATCTCTAACTTTAACATTTATCTCTTAGGCAAACTATTTCTCTTTGTAGCTTCCCTTCCTTCAGCTGACCTGTAGAAACATGAATGTGATTCATTCACCTCACCATAAAGACCTTTCTTTCCAGTGGCCTGTTTTGGTTTCATTATGACAATGGCTCTAATTCACTCTGTTGCTTTTTAGATGAATATTAATCACAGTTTCAAATCATACATCGGTGTACTAAAAGCATAATGGAAATAGAAACATTGTGTATATAAATAAGCTGTATCATATTTTGCAAGTTAGCAAGTACAAAAATGAGTTGAGATGATTGGGGACATTCTGCTCCCTTGAGAAATGAATACATGTCAACTTTTATTCCTTTTAAAATAATACAAAACAATCAAACACAAAATTCACAAAATTATACACTACAAATTATCTCTAAATTCATAAAGTTTGCATACTCTTTGTAGGTGGGTGTCACATGGTCCATCTGTTCATATTCTTTTCCAAAATATGTTCCTGGTTTCTTTTAGATTAATGCATTATTTTTATGATGGCAGTTTTAACTCTAGTCATCACTTAGGTAACTCATTTTTTGATGTTGCTGTTTTTCAAATTTTAACATCCATCAGAGTCTTCTGGAGAGACTTCAAACACAGAAATCACTGAGCACGACTTCCATAGATCTGACTAGTTTGAATTGGCCTATATACATATAATGTTAAAATTTCTGATATACCATTCTGATATACTGGTTCTCCTATTAAGGCAAAAGCCTCTTTCACTTTCAAAATTATGTCTCATTTATTTATTTACTTGTTTACTTACTTATTTTTTATTGCCTTCAAAGGCCATCACTGGAGACCAGTTTCTTGTTCCTTTGTGAGTTGGATGGATTCAACATTTCGTTTAACTTATAATGAGATTAATGATAAAGTTAAACAGTTTTAACTCACAGTTACACTTAGAGTAAGATTGAAGGTGAATGTTACCTTCTCCCTAGAGTTCCCTTCAGTTTAAGTTCCACAAAGTCAAGGTATAATTGTTAATTACTCCAGTCCCTAGGATGGAATCTGGAAAATAGTAAATGTACAATAAATATTGATTTAAATGAACTAGTAAGGCCATATGGTTCACCAATGAACTTATATTCAAATTTGGGAAAGATAATAAAGGAAAGGGATAAAATAAAATTTGAGTTATTCTTTAATCATTTTCTGACATTGTTCTCTTTCATTTAACTCTAATCACAGACATGTAATTTAGGTATAATTTTATTGAGGACCTATTATTCCATGAGACAACAAAAGAAAGTTAAAATATCCTTGCACTAAATCCTATTTTAGTTATATAGGAATATATATTTATAAGGTAACATTAACAGAGAAATGAGATAAAAGTTATAATTATATGAAAATCACTGTGATGAGTTCCTTAGTTTTATCAATGGATGTTAATCTTGGTATTTTAATCAGGATTCTCTTGAGAAACAGACTCAGTATGTTGCTTTGTGTATGTGTGTGTGTGTGTGTGTTTGCGTGTGTGTGCGTGTGTCTAAAGAGAGATAGATGATAGATATATACATAGATAGATATTGTAAGTCTTTGGCTTACATAATTATGATGGATGACAGGTCCAAATCTTCAGAATTGGCCAGCAGGAAAAGCTAACAATGTAGTCAGTCTTTGGGAGAATTCTCTTTTCCTGGGGAAATTTTGTATTTTTTTCCTATTACTGCGTTTGACTGATTAGATAAGGCCCCCTCAAATTATGGAAGACAATCTACTCTGTACAAAGATCCCTGAATTAAATCTTATTTGAAACAAAAACCAAACAATAACAACAAAAATCTCTGACCTGATATTAGCTATCAAAATAGGTTGGATTTTTTATAATTTTAAAATGGAAACAAAAATCTCCATTAAAACACAATAATAAGAAAATGCCTTTGAATATGTTCCAAAAGATTCCATTATGTAACTGAACTATGCATGTTTCCCTAATAATTAGGTTTCATATAACTAGTTATTGTGAAAATGAATCCCTGTTTATAGTAACTGGGTTTTCTGAAGGATTTTTGTTCATATTATTTATTTAAATTAAGGAGTGGAGTGAATGCTATGTTTTTGGCAAGTTCCCTCCTCCCTCAACACACACACACTTTCAGGAACAAAGCATTGGTTTCTGCTGCTGCTCCAAATGTTGTTGCTGACATTTCATTGTTAAGTCTCTTCTAGGAAATTTTATAGGTTTCAGAGAGCCGTTTGACCCAAGGTTGAGCCCTCTCTTCAGACCAACTTGTATCAGACTAGTCAAAATGGTGGTACCAAAGTCAGGTTTCTTGACTGAAGGGCTCAAGGGTCAGGCAACTCAGAAAGTGCTTTCTAGCTTCAAAGGTGCCCACAATACAAAGACTTTGGTGTAAAGGTCTTTGCAAAGTTTCTTACCCAATCCTGCTCCCCTCCCTCCCTCAGGTGTTTATCACTTCCCCAATAAACCATTCTGCATGCATATCTTACATGAGACTATTTCAGAACTAATATATATGCACTGAAATAGTTCTTTAAGTGTAGTTGGCAATGTCAGTGACTGGAAGGTAGTAGTAAAATTAAGTGAGATTCATTTTTAACAGTGTGTTTTAATTTTCAACCTCAGAAGATGGACTTTATAAGAAATCTTAGTTCATTGCAAAGTCCTTATTAACTCTGTGTTTATTTTTGAGGTGAATTTTTGCTTATTTTCTGATTATTTCTTTCATCATCATTATCATTAATCAATATCAATTTATTGAGACAGGTTCGATTACTTAAAACCTTATTATTCAATGGTCTTACAAAAATGATTAAAGGAAGGATATTATTCCTGCTTTTCTTTCTTTCCCTGTGAATGATGGATATTTAGATCTTAGGTGCCTTCTTTCTGTCATTAATTTTCAAATCCACAAAATGTAGAGCTCTCATCTTGCTTGGGGACCCTATGTTTCAGTATTTGGCATTAGAGGAAATGAGCCATGGATTTTATTTATCTGATTGCACATAAGAAGATTTGATCTTAGAACAGCTATCTGGTTTATGGAAAGTCTTGGATCAAGAAAGACTGCGTGGCCAGGTGCAATCTGACAGAATGTCATGAGAAGAAAAGGCTTAGAAAAGCTTTAAATAAAAAGACTGCATCTATATAAAGAAGCAAGTACACTCCAGATGGAGGAGTCAGAGAGGCTCTCTCAATAGCGGCTATATTAAAAATCCTTCAGTTTCTTCACAGTGAAGTCCAATATACTGCCAAACTCAAATATGGGATCATATGACTATTAAATGTGGAATAATAAGACTATTAACTTAGTCATTTATTAAGTACAATTTTACAACTTGGAAATGTTGCAAATAAAAGGTATTTCACATGCTTCCTACTTTTTCAAAGATTTGCAACATTGAATTCCCTGATGCCTTGACATTGAATAATATGTTTCTGATATGTTCTTGAAAAAAGGCGGGGATAATTCTTATTTGGCAATCTCAGTAAAGCACTTGGAACATGATGCAAATTTATTTAGATGGTCTGTTGTGGGACCTGTATCCTGGAAGGAGGCTATGTGGCATTCTGTCAGGAGACAGACATGCCAAATAGACCACTCAGGGACTAGGGCTCTGCCCTGCCCCCTGGAAGGAAGCCAACAGAGTATGCATCTTTCAGGCCACTCGGGGACTAGGGCCCCATCCCCCTGTCTTGTGCTCTGTGAACAGGATGTTCTCCTGTGGTCAGTAAAACAGTTCTTCTGTGACTTGTGAGCCTGTTACCTCCTGGTTCGCAGAATTGCTTGTTACTTTCTGTTGCCAACCGATAATCTGCCAAATAGGCTAGGCACTGCTTATACAAGAGTCGGCCTTTAAGAGGTATGGCTAGTTTAACTGCAAGCATATAAGATAGTGTTATCCACAATAGAGACAGAAGCAGCTTCCTATGTGGTGTCAGGTACTCCATTTCCTGGGAATAAACCTCTTTTCCTCAGACCTCGGTGCACAGAGACTGAGTCCTTTTTCCCATCACATTGCTGGAGTTGATGCTAACCCTCAGCACAACCTGATCTTGCCTCCTGGTTGCAGCCACGTGCAACAGTCTGCAAAAATAGATAAATCTTGTGACAACTGATTGTATTTCTCTTTCACACACAACACTTGTTCTTAGGGGCAATTTGAGAGTGACATTGTACTCAACAATGATTTTCCTGTGCTGCTTTAATTTTGCTATGATAAGATTTTAATACCATGAAGGACACCCACTTCTTTGTGGTTTTAAGCATAACTGTGTATTATATTTGTACAATCTTTGTTTAATACTTTTGTATTATTTTTTCAAAGGAATTAAACTCGACATATATTCATGTTTCAAAGGAGCACAATGTTCCCAGTCGTCTCAGCTTGGTTCAGTGGTTGCCAACCCTCAAAAGATAATGACATTTATTCATTCGGTATAATGTTTACATGCCCATTACGCTTTTCAGCTCCTTGGTGTGATTTGAAATCCTGAGTAATATTCACTAAGAAAACAACACAGCAAATTAGATCTATTGCAATAATCAAACCAAAACATATCACTGAGAAGTTCTTCACCATGAGGACACAGAATAATGAGATTTCTTCTGCAAAGATTAAAGCAGACAGAGACAGATTTGAGAAATAGGTAAACACTTTCCTGTATGTTCTTTTCTCTTTTCCAAACTCTTATCCCTCATTTTGTGTTTTATCTCTTAGGCAAACTTTATTTTCACCACCAGTTTCCTTTACTTCTAGGTTCTCATCTGTGTTTCAATGTTTAGGAAAAATGATGAGCAGTGGACAGCCATACATCATCTCCTCCACAGAGGAGATGCTCTCAGAAAGAAGAAAAGAGAGCCTTGCAAACTCCCTAGGGGGGAAAAAATGGAAAATTAGTGGTATTTGTTAAACAGGGGATTCTTTGCTGTCTAATACTTTAAGCGCG